>CM029273.1:35827520-35875805 GCA_016920895.1 Vaccinium myrtillus | reverse complement strand
AAAGGGGTAAAGGTAGAAGATAGACATAGAAAAAGGGATCGATCGACTAACTGAAAGTTAGGAGATAAACTAATTTAATTTGCTGCTGTGAGCGTTGTTGGTGCGTGGACCTCCGCAATGTTGTACAATGACTTGTATTTATAGCTTCTGGGACCAAATGTAACTTCCAAGTATAACCGTCCATGATCTTCAGCCATAACCCCACGTCTTGCTACCACTACGGCATCCTCTTGAAGACGTATCAAAAAGTGACAAGTGTCCTTTAACTAGCCGAAAATAACTACCCATGTTCTCAAAGTAATTAGCACATGTTAATTTCGGCTATATTTAATTTGTTATAGATAACAACACTTTCCTATAATTTAGGCAACAATCTTATCTCCTAAATTATAGGTAATTCGGCCACAATTAATAAATCCGAATCAAATCAAAATAATTTCTAACCAATTTATTTGCCACGTGTAAATGTTAAAATTTATGGTACAAACAGTTTCCTAAAGGCGTAGAAATAGTATACCTGAGTTGTCTCCGGCTGGCTACAATGGTAGCAACACGATCAACTAGTAGCAACAAAGGGCACCATCAACGCCAGAAAAAGAGAAGAAACCAAGAAACAGATATTGGGTTAGTAATGAGTCGGTTGTCTGATCTTCCGGAGGAACTTTTGGAGGCCATAGAAGAGCGTATCATCCTATATGCTGATAAAGTTCGACTTCGCTCTGTTTGTGTGCCGTGGATGTACTCAACTTTTCCGAAGCTGCCTCACCAAAAACTTCACCAATCTCCGTGCTTGCTGCTACCATATTCCACCAGTAATAACAGTGTCGACACGGCTTGTGGATTGTTTAGCCCACTTGATAAGAAGTTTTATCACTTGGACTTGCCTGAGCTTGCTGGTCAAGGCAAGTTGTTCAGAGGATCCTCCCATGGTTGGGTGGTTACTAGTGATGATAGCTCAGTATGTCTCCTTAATCCGCTCACAAGGGCTAAACTCAAACTTCCACCGAGGTCATATTTCCCCTATAAGGAAGTCAGTTATGGTCCCGGTATGAAGTATTATTTGGGCACAACTGCAGCACATTCGCGTAAAATTATCTTATCGACAAGTCCTGCCAACGACGACTATGTGGCTGTGGCCGCCTATGGAAGGTTTGATACATTGGCATATTGTAGGAAGGGATATACAAAATGGGTTCACTTGGATGAGAGGAATGAGAGTCGATCAAGTTATGTTGAGAGTCGATTAGGTTATGTTGATTTTATATTCTTTAGGGGGAAACTATATGCAGTAGACCATGGAGATCTTTTAATTTGGGAGATTGGAGGTCCCCAGATCATGGAAAAAATATGGATCAATGGTCCAATCCCTGAATTGCCGCAACCGTACTTGGTAGAGTATTCTGGTGGGCTTCTAATGGTTGATCGAATATTTTGTTTGGACAATAGTGATGACCCAAGGGAACGAACGTGTGGGTTCAAAGTTTACAAGCTCGATGTCAGCCGTAAATCTTGGGTTGAGGTGAGAGATTTGGGCGGAGATTCGTTGTTTTTGGGGAAGAACTCATCATCGTCGATTTCATCGGGTGATTTTCCTGGCTATAAAGGAAATCGTATTTACTTCACGGATGACAATCTTCATGTTTTCGGTCAAGCTTTCGATCCAGCAGAGTCTCGTGTAATAAAGTTTGATATGGGTATCTACAACCTAGATGATGGGTTGATTGAGTCATTGAATGTGCCAGGTTACAAAGATGATGCAAAGAACTCGTATTGGCCTCCCCCAATTTGGGTACTGCCGAAGTCGAAATAGAAATTTTGTTTTTTGTTTTTCCTTTTGATCTGTTTCGAATTTGAAAAGTCTACACACGTACGATTATGAATCATAATTTTTGATACAACTGTGTTTCGAATCGTTCGGTTCATGTGCATCAAAAGGTTCCGGACAAAATTGTTTATAGAATTATATTTTAAAATTACGTTTTTAGCATTACTCGTAAGAATTCTGGTTGAATCGTTGTTAGTGTTTGTTAGCAACTGACAACTTTAGTGGAGCATAAATGTGTTTCCATCTTTTCTTCCACAATATTATTTGCTAGTATTTACTATAATGATATTCTTCTTTTTTTTATTTTTTATCAGCACTATAATAATATTCCGTCTGTCCCAATTTGATAGCCCGCTGTAAAACTACATGCAATTTTTAAATTAAAAATAATTTACTTACCGAATTAATTTTTCAATTATTTTTGCACCGTATTAAAGTTCTCAACGAGATCTATCAAAGAAGATCGATATTGATAAAACAAATTATTTTTGTAAGTACATTATTTTTTAGTTTGAAAAATTACACACAGTTTTGTAGTGAATTATCAAATTGGGACGGAGGGAGTAATTTTCTTTGGATGAACACTTCAAAGTTTGAAATATATTTCTACAAAAGGGTAAATTTCACTGACATCCGCTGAGGTTTCTGACAAATACAATGACCTCCTCTCTTCTTTCTGAAATTCAACTGCCCTCCCTTGCTTTTGAAAATAATTGTCACTTACCTCCCCTGCCGTTGATTTTCGCCTAACAGTGTTAATGCCTAACAGTGTTAATTTTGTTGGTGAAATGACATTAATGCCCTTAAATTTGAACTTGGCTTTATTTTTTTCCTTATTTGAGATTATATTGCATAAAAATTTTGAAAGGCATAAAGGAAAGTATCTTAATTATATACTTTTTCTTAGAACTTTCTTTTCCTTGACACATTATTTTTATTATTTTTAATATTTTACTTCCCATCAGGTATATTTTCACATATTGGTAATAAAAAAAAAGAATATCAATAATCAACTAAGCCCACTGCTTGCATTGATGGTTTTATTTATTTTTACTTTTTTACGTTTCTTTTTCTTTAAGGAAAAACAAGCATTTCGCATTTCGCACCTATAAAAAAAAAAACTATAAGCATGAATTTTTTTGGATAATTTGTCTACGCCAATTCAAGGATCCAATTTAAAAAAAAAAAGTCTACTTCTTTCCCCCCAAAAAAACTCATTAGTACCTTATTATTAAAGTACAACTATCCGTTATTTTTAAGACCTTTGCATTATGCATGCCAAAAAGAGAATGTACATATTATTATGGGACAACTATTAATTATTTGTGCGTACCTTGATTTATGCAAGCAAAAATAATGTACTTAAGAGTTTTTTTTATTTAAAAAAGAGTATTTTCTCTCTAATTTTTTTCTTAATAGGATCCTTGAATTGGTGCAAAAAAAGGATTTCAAAAAAGATTTCATGCTAATAGTTTATTTTTTGGTGTAAAATGCTTAATTCTCCTAAAAGGGGGTGCATATTTTGGACGGAGGGAGAATAACTTTGCTAAAAGCAATGAAATAATACTATAACACCCCTACTTAAGCAGGTAAATATTATTTTAGACCATTATTACCTCTAATGGAAAAAAAAGGAGTGTGGTTAGGTAAAATATTTTTAAAAAAAATATGAAGAAAAATGAGTCTAGTAAGAGCCTTAGATTTAGAGAAAGATAAAGAAACCTAAAAAAATAAAAAATAAAATGAAACCATCAATGTAAGCAATGGGTTAGATGATTATTGATACTCTTGTTTTTATTATCGAAAATGTGAAAACATAACTAATGAGAAGTAAAATATTAAAAATAATAATAATTTTGTGTTAAAGAAAAGAAAGTTCTTAGAAAAAAGTAAATAAGTAAGTTATTTTTAATGCCTTCCAAAATTTTTATGGAATATAATCTCAAACAAGCAAAAAAAAAAAAAAAGAGCTAAGTTCAAATTTAAGGGCATTAATGTCATTTCACCAACAAAATCAACACCGTTAGGCGAAAAGTAACGGCAGGGGAGGTTAGTGACAATTATTTTCAAAAGCTAGGGAGGTTAGTGCAATTTTAGAAAGAAGAGGGGAGGTTATTGTATTTGTCAGAAACCTCAGGGGAGGTCAGTGAAATTTACACTTCTACAAAAGAAAAAGTAAAGCATAAAGTGTCAGGAGGTGAAGAATGACCTTGGGCCTAGATCTTCAAATTATTGTTAAGAAATATAGTCCCAGATTGCCAAGAGTTGAATGAGTGATCATTTAATATATGCTGGCTCAAGAGTGGAATGAGTGATCATTTAATATATGCTGGGATCTATCCACTCATTGCCAGTTGATTTTGAGTTGGATATAAAATTTCCACAATTATGTCTTCATCTTCCTCGTCCGATTCAAATAACGTATAATCTTTCTTCTTCTTCCTCCTCCTACTGTCATTCGTCTTATGATTACTTTGATTCTGATACGGTGCCCTGTTTCCTTCTAAATCAGTTGTATGCGGATAATAAGGGATCAAGTAAACAAACAAAAAAATAAAACCAGAGGAAATTTTGCTAGATATGAACAAGATTTTAGCAGAAAGTTTTTCTAACAAGTAAAGGAATGAGCGAAACTCGACTCAAACCCATAAACTTTTAGGTGCGGAACTAAAATACACAAATACGACACCGTCACACAGAAGTTTACGACGTAAAACTTACTCGATCAATCTAAAGACAGAATCATGTTGCACAGCTTACGATCTATACCTAATACGATAAATCAAAATCCTACGCAACATCTTCTATTTATCAATCAATTTGGCTCGGGGAAAAAAAAAAAACGTAATTCATTTGGCTTGATATTTCTTATTGTGATTTAGCATTACTCGTAAGAATTCTGGTTGAATCCTTGTTATTTGTTAGCAACTGACAACTTTAGTGGAGCATAAATGTGTTTCCATCTTTTCCTCCACAATATTATTTGCTAGTATTTACTATAATGACATTCTTCTTCTTTTTTTTATCAGCACTGTAATGATATTCCCTCTTTTCCAATTTGATAGTCCACTACGAAACTACATGCACTTTTTAAATTAAAAATAATTTATTTATAGAATTAATTTTTGAATTATATTTGCACCATATTAAGGTTCTTAACGAGATCTATCAAAGAAGAACGATATTGATAAAAAAATTATTTGTGTAAGTACATTTATTTTTTAGTTTGAAAAATTACACGTAGTTTCATAGTTGACTTACTATCAAATTAGAACGGAGGGAGTAATTTTCTTTGGATGAGCACTTCAAAGTTTGAAATATGTTTCTAAAAAAGAAAAAGTAAAGCATAAGTGTCAGGAGGTGAAAAATGACATTGGGCCTAGATCTTCAAATTAGTCTTCATCTTCCTCGTTCGATTCAAATCAGGTATAATCTTTCTTTTTCTTTTTCTTCTTCTTCTTCTTCTTCTTCTTTATATATATATAACCGAATGTCCGGTTCAACTTGCGTGCACTTCGACTAATTTCGAGGTCTTAAAGGTATTTAAGGTAACGATCGGACATAACTCCAATGGCCCCAATAGTTTGCTGGCTAAAAATGGCCTGTGATTCGTCTTATGATCGCTTTGATTCAGATATGGTGCCCTGTTTCCTTCTAAATCAGTTGTATGCCGATAATAAGGAATCAAGTAAACAAACAAAAAAATAAAAACAGAGGAAATTTTGCAGAAAGTATTTCTAATAAGTAAAGGAATGAGCGAAACTCAACTCAAATCCATAAACTTTTAGTTGCGCAATTAAAATACACAAACACGATACCATCACACAGAAGTTTACGACTTAAAACATACTCGATCAATCTAAAGACAAAATCATGTTGCATGGACTCTAGTTTATGAACTAAACCTAATACGATAAATCAAAATCCTACGCAACATCTTCTATTTATCAATCAATTTGGCTTGCGAAAAAAAAAAATGTAATTCATTTGGCTTGATATTTCTTATTGTGATTTGGCTTCCTTTGAAAATTCCTCTGCCTCTCTTTCACCTGTCGGACTTTACCGATAACGCCCCACAACTCCAACTCGAAGCAAAGTTGCTCATGCTCATCGTCGTCCAGTTTTCGTTGCTCCCTTTCTTCTTGC
The DNA here is from genome assembly GCA_016920895.1 of Vaccinium myrtillus. Taxonomy (NCBI): domain Eukaryota; kingdom Viridiplantae; phylum Streptophyta; class Magnoliopsida; order Ericales; family Ericaceae; genus Vaccinium; species Vaccinium myrtillus. The sequence continues at coordinate 35,869,834 of CM029273.1, read as the reverse complement.
TCTTGCAATTGTATCTTTGCGCGTTCTTGATCTTCTTGTTGTTGTCGTAGTTCCTTTTCTTTTTGCGCTCGTAAGCATATCCTCATGCGTTCTTGTTCTTCTTGTAGTTGTAATTGAATGAAGGCTTTAATCTGCATCTCCATAAACCCCGCAGGCACCCATGGTAATCCGAAATCACCTCGCAAATCGAAGGATGAAATTGGAGAAATTGAATCCATTCTAAGTATTTCTCTTCGGAAGTGACTCGATATTTGTATTTAAAATCTGGACCGTCTAATAGTTGTCTTGCTAGCGATATCATGTAGGGTAAAAATACTATTGGCACAGATATCATTGAAAAGCAATCACGCCTAAAAGTACCCAATCTAAAGACGAAAATTTGTCCGAAGACGAGACTTAGAACTTTCACAAAGCGAGAGACATAACCCTCCCAGATCAGACGACAAGTCGTTGATCTAGAGATATAAAAGAAAAAAGAAAAAGAAAAAATGAATGGAGAAAAGAAATAGTATCATGACCCTCCCCTCCCACCACCCTGCGAGGGTATTGAAACCCTAGGGGGGAGGGGAAGGAGGAAGAGTAGTATTTGTGGTGGTTAGGATTTTCGGAGAGAGAGAGAGAGACAGAGAGAGAGCCCCTATTTTTTTTGGTGTTAAATGGATTTTGATTTTATTACATTCCTAATTTCGGTTTAATCACAAAAAGTGAACCTATTTTTTCCAACAACCACAACGGGGAATGGATGATAGGATTTCAGCGTTTTGTTGGTGTTATTACTAGTCTTGCCGCTGAAATTTGGAGCCTTCAAGATGGATTTCCAATCAAGGATGGTCCAACCTGGAAATTGAGGTTCAATATTGGCGATTGGACATTACCTATTTTAGAGGGTGGGGCACACGCGTCGCGTGTGCAAGTCGAACTTTGATACTAAAAATTAAGACCCGTAAGCACCCAGTTTGAGAAATTTATCACAATTCGACTTGCACTCACATTCGTTCATATTAAAAAAAAAAAAAAAAACAGAGGAAATTTTGCTAGATATGAACTCGACTCAAATTCATAAATAGAGGAATAAGTAAAACTCGACTCAAATTCATAAATTTTTAGTTACACAACTAAAATACACAAATATGACACTGTCACACCGAAATTTAAGACCTAAAACCTACTCGATCAATCTAAAGACAGAATCAAGTTATATTCGACTCTAGTTTACGACCTAAACCTAATATGAAAAATTAAAATCCTACGCAGCATCTTCTATTTATCTATCATTTGGCTTGACAATTCTTATAGTGATTTGGCTTCCTTTGAAACTTCCTCTGCCTCTCTTTCCCCTGTCGAACGCCCCACGACTCCAACTCGAAGCAAAATTGCTCATGCTCATCGTCGTCCAGTTTTCTTTGCTCCCTTTCTTCTTGCGCTTGCAATTGTATCTTCGTGCATTCTTGATCTTCTTCTTGCCGTCGTTTTTGTCGTACTTCCTTTTCTTTTTGTGCTCGTAAGCATATCCTCATGCATTCTTGTTCTTCTTGTAGTTTTTGAATGAAGGCTTTAATCTCCATCTCCATGAACCCCGCAGGCATCCATGGTAATCCGAAAACACCTAGCAAATCGCAAGATGAAATTGGAGAAATTGAATCCATTCTAAGTATTTTTCTTCGGAAGTGACTTGATATTTGTAGTACTAGTTTTGCAGTTTTGTTATAGCTTCAAGGAAGTGCTTGAATATATTTATAAGAACAACCGATTACTATTTGGTTAGGTTTAGGTTTAGGTTTAGTAGTGTGAAATAGAAATTTTTTTGGAAGTGTCGAGCAAGTAACACATGGCCATGCCCGAGCACCCATCCCGGCCGTCCAACAGTATTTTGAACAGTCCAAATTTCTTTCCTCTCTCTCTCTCTCTCTCTCCTATTTTTCTATTTAAAATCTGGACTGTCCAAACCTATTTTAGATGGCCCAAATGAGTGCTCGGGCACGGCTATTGGTGCCCGCCCGGCACCCAAAAACTTCTAGTGAAACAGGCCCTAAGCTTAATAATTGGGAGATGTTTTAGTAAGTCTTGGACTCTCAATCTAATTATTCAAGGGAAAAGCACGGGCAGGTCCAGTTTTTTGGGCTGTGCACGCCAAGCTCCATCATGTTTCGAAAAATGCACCAAAAACTCCACTCATCACTCTCTCTCTCTCTCCCTTTTCTTTTTTTTTTGATTTTACATTTTAAATTTTGAACCCCCAAATCGTATGAAAGTGCCTAAATCCATGAGTACCCTATGATAATGCCTAAACCCTAGGGTACCCTATGAAAATGCGTAAACCACTAAAACCCTATAATAGGAAAGTGCATCCTTAACCTAAACTCTAGGGTATCCTATGAAAAAGCCTAAACCCTAGGATACCCTATGAAAAAGCCGAAATCTTAGAGCACCCTATGAAAGTGCTAAATTCTAAATTCTAAATGTACGGTCTAAATTCTAAAATGTAAATTCTAAATTTACGGTCTAAATTCTAAATGTAAAGTCTAAATTCTAAATGTACAGTGTAAATTTAGGATACCCTATGAAAGTGCCTAAAATCCTAGGGTACTCTATGATAGTGCCTAAACCACTAAAACACTATAACAGGAAAGTGCACCGTAAACATAAACCCCAAAAAAAGAGTGATTGACCTTAATGGTAATTAAAAAGAGTGATTGGCCTTAATTGTAATAAATATTTGTTTTGTGACCTTAATGGTAATAAACTCATTATTCAACGACTAGAAATGATGATCAGGTATTACTATCTAAACTCTTATCATGGGCGCTAATTTAATCGAACCAAACAAGTCGAACACAATAATACTCAGGCTTGACTTGAACTCTTTTTGCACCTATTCAGGCTAGGCTCGATCTTGAGAATTTTTTTGGCTCGGCTCACAATGTGACTGAAGGTGGGTGTAGGCATATGCTCCAGCCTCGCCCGTCCCCCTTTTAATTTTGATAGAGTACGTGCAGGGTTTCAGTCTGAATCTTCTCATGTGATACCCTAATTATACTTAACATCTTACCTATTCACTAAATCAACGATTGATATTACATTTTTATTAAAAAGTGACCCAAAACAACGTTGTTTTGATGTCAACGGAAAAAGTATTAGGAGGAAAAAAGAAACATAGAATCACATATATCCCTTGTTAAGATAAAATATCTCCAAATAATCAAAATTCTAAGAATTAAAATTCTAACCTCTTTGTTTTTACCTGAAAAATCTAACATTATTGGCAACTTAGATGAACCATTCTGCTATATTTGCCGCACCGTCCTAAGAACACAAACAAACGTTGCAAAATAAGCAAAGCCCAGTAAGCCACCAGGCTTGGGCAACTCCCGGGCTGGGCAACACAAAAAAAAAAAAATGTAAATTTTTATATATAAATAAAACAATTTCTGGCTGCTGCCTATCCCCTGCAAGAGTTCGGTTCGATTCCCCTTGGGCTCCTGACGTTTTTTGGCTTCTCTTTTGAGTTCTGACCCTCTTCTTTTTTTTTTTTAATAAACGGGCATCTCTTTTTTTTTTTTTTTTTTTCTCTACTACATTTTTTCCCCATAAAGGCATGGGACCGCACAAAATGATGGTCTTCTGTGTGTAAAACTCCAACTATATTTAAGTGTGAGTGTGCTTTTAGACTTTTTACTTTTTTTTTCTTCCAATCCACAATATTGTGAAAATTACAGTACTCAATTGCTTTGTTGAATATTGTGCATTTAACAAGTACAACAATAATATACAAGTGATATGTTTTTAACATTTTGATTAAAAAGAATTTCCCAATGGTGAAAAATTGAAAATAAATCGAGCAACCTAACACAATTAATTAGTTTTTCACACAATGGTTTCCATTATTTTCTTGTGAAAAAACTTGTACATTATACTTTTTGCGTTTACCTTTTACAGTTGTATCCTTTTAGGTTGAATTTTTGTAATTTTATAGTTTTTTTTTTTTTTTTAAGAAAAACTCTTCTAGATGTGTGGGGAACTCAATATTGGAAGTTTGCTTTGGGCCCATCAAATAACTCTTGAATTTTTGTGAATTTGGTTTACTTATATGTTTTTATTTTTATTTTTTATGACTTAATATTAAGCGGACAACCAAGTTAGAAGTCGGGTTTGGGCAATCCAACTATAAGGACCGGCCCTAAAGATAAAAATAGCCGGCTTAGAGCACAAGACATTGAAGCTGCGGTTTTGGGCCCCAAAAAAGTTTGTTTAAGACTGCTACTCATGAACTTAGGCCCAATCCAAGCTGTAGGGGCTGAAAACCGGTGGCAAAATTAAAGTTATTGGCAACTTGATAGAATATGAATAAAAACAGATGCTTCCATCTCCATGTGTCTTGCGGTTCAATGGATTTTGATGTATTGTAATGGTTCATTTCTGGATAACTATATGTTTTTAATTTTTGTAATGATAGATTTTTTGTAACATTTTATTGTGTTGAGCAACTTTGTATGTACTTAAAATATTTAGAAGTCCTCATTTAAGAAGTTTGCTTCGGGCCTCATAAACTTTTAAGCCGGCACCGAAGATAAGTACCAACAACACACTATAATTGATCCCCTCCTATATGTGTATACTGGAAATGATATTGTCACAATGTAGCCTAGTGTGGGTTTTGGGTTCAAGTTCAACCAACTTGAAATGTGATGAAATTAGAGGTGTCAAACAGGTCGTGCCGTGCCGGCATGACCCTTTTAATTTCGTGCTAATTGTGCTTCGTGTCATGCCGTGCCGTGCCGTGCTGTGTCATTTCTTAATCGTGCCGTGCGGTGCCGGCCTGGTTACGTAATTGTGCCACCTTGTGCCATGCCATTTTGTAATTGTGCCATGTTGTGCTGGCACATCTCCGAGTTTTGTCAATTTTTTTGGTATAATCTAGCCAACTTTCGTCGATTTTTATTTTTTATATCTAATAACTATTGCTATATTGACTTATTAAAAAGTATATAAAATATAATTCGAATTTTTTTGTATAATCTAACCGAGTTTCAGGTATTGAGTCTATTGACTCTGGTTGATACAAAATTTTGTTTGGACAACAATGACCCCAGGAAAGCTAGAACGTGTGGGTTCAAAGTTTACAAGCTCGATGGCAATTGTAAATCTGGGGTTGAAGCGAGAGATTTGGGTAGAGACTCGTTCTTTTTGGGTAAGAACTCGTCATCGTTGATTTCGTCGGGTGATTTTCCTGACTATAAAGGAAATCGTATTCACTCCACGGATGACAATCCTTATGTTTTCGATCAACCAGAGTCTCATTGCATGTGCCAGCTGGTTACGAAGATGCTGCAAAAAAAATTATGCTGGCCTCCCCAATTTGGGTACTGTCGAAGGTGAAATAAGAATTTTTTTTTTGGGTCTGTTTAGATGGGTCGCGCGATCTTTCAATTGTAGTGCTACTTTGGAGGATTCCGATGCAAAACGAAAGCACCGTAGCGGGGTAAAATCTGTCATTAGTATTTGTTTTCATCGATTTTCAGGTCTTGAAGTTTTGATTTTATTACAATGGTAATTTCGGTTTAATCACAAAAAGTAAACATATTTTTCCAACAACCACAACCGCGAGTGGATGAGAGGATTTCAGCGTTTTGTTGGCCGTACGACTAGTTCTGCAGCTGAAATTTGGAGCCTTCAAGACGATCTCCAATCAAGAATGGTCCAAACTAGAAATTGAGGCAATTCGATATTGGCTATTGGGCTCATATCAACAATTCTTGTGATGGATTTGTTCATGTTTTGAAATAAAAAAAGAGGAAAGTTTGCTTGATATGAAAAAGATTTCAGCAGAAAGTATTTCTAACAAGTAAAGGAATGGGCAAAACTCGACTCAAATTCATATATTTGTAGTTGCGCCACTAAAATACACAAATACGACAACGTCACACCGAAGTTTACGACCTAAAACCTACTTGATCAATCTAAAGACAGAATCAAGTTAAATGGACTCTAGTTTACGACCTAAACCTAATACGATAAATCAAAATCCTATGCATGATCTTCTATTTATCAATCAATTTGGTTCGCGGAAAAAAAAGTAATTCATTTGGCGTGATATTTCTTCTTGTGATTTGGCTTCCTTTGAAAATTCCTCTGCCTCTCCTTCCCGTGTCGGACTTTGCCAATAACGCCCCACGACTCCAACTCGAAGCAAAGTTGCTCATGCTCATCGTCGTCCAGTTTTCGTTGCTCCCTTTCTTCTTGTGCTTGCAATTGTATCTTCGCGCGTTCTTGATCTTCTTGTCGTCGTTTTTGTTGCAGTTCCCTTCCTTTTGCTCTCGTAAGCATATCCTCATGCATTCTTGTTCTTGTTGCAGTTCGAATTGAATGAAGGCTTTAATCTCTATCTCCATGAACCCCGCAGGCATCCATGGTAATCCGAAATCGAAGCACGAAATTGGAGAAATTGAATCCATTCCAAGTATTTTTCTTCGGAAGTTGCTCGATACTTGTAGTACTAGAAGGGAATGCTTGAATATATTTATAAGAACAACCGAAATTCTATTTGGTTTAGGTTTAGAAGTGTGAAATTGTAGAAAAAATTTGGGTGCTAGGTGGCACTCATCGCGGCCGTCCAAAAGTGTTGTGAAAGGTCCATCTCTCTCTCCTCTTTTTCTATTTAAAATTCGGACCATCTAAAAGTGTTTTGGACTGCCAAAATGGATGCTCGGGCACGGCCAATGGTGCCCACCCGGCACCCAAATACTTCTCGTGAAACATGCCCTAAGTTCAATGATTGGGAGATGTTTTAGTTAGTCTTGGACTCTTAATCAAATTATTCAACGGCTAGAGATGATGATCTGGGTATCACTATCTACACTCTTATCATGGGTGCTAGTCGAGCCAAACATGTCGAACATAATAAAACTCAGGCTTGGTCCGAACTCTTTTTGCACCTATTCAGGCTTGGCTCGAATTGAGAATATTTTTGAACTAATTAATTGTTGAAACTTGGTTCACAATATGACTGAAGGAATTTGCATTATTTGTGAAAGTAATGTGACTGGGGACACGGGTTCGTGTTGTCCGTTCGGGGATAGCATGAATGCTGACCGATCACGGTCGTCCATGATCGGCCATGGACGGCTTAGATCACATTTTGTCCAAATAAATCTAAACCGTCTGCTGCCAAAAAGATCTGAGCCGTCCATGGCCAACCACGGACGGCCGTGATCGGCCCAACATCCATGATGTCCTTGAAGAGACAGCACCATCCCCCATTCCGACTGAAGGTGAGAGTCGGCTTACACTCCGGCGTCTCCCGCCCGCTTCTAATTTCGATAGAGTACGTGCTGGGTTTCAGTCCGTATTTTCTTATGTGATGCCCTAATTATACTTAGCATCTTACCTATTCACTAAATCAACTATTGATATTACACTTTCATTAAAAGTGACACAAAACAACGTTATTTTGAGGTCGACGGAAAAAGTATTAAATGAAAAGAAAAAACACAACAGAATCACATTGTGCATTTTCTTTTTTCTATATGCGTAGCAGCTTCCAAAACACACTGCAATTCGTTCCCCCCTATATCACAATATAGTCTAGTGTGGGTTCTGGGTTCAAGTTCAACCAACTTGAGATGTGACCCCAAGTGTGAGGCTGGTTATTATAGGGGTGAAGTGCAGCATCTTAGTCGGCAGTTGTCTATCTTAACAATTAATGATACGCATTTTAAAAACTTTGTCAAGAATGAGCGTTTTAACAAATCTAACCACTAAAACTAGAACGTGTGGGTTCAAATTTTACAAGCTCGATGTCAACTGTAAATCTTGGGTTGAGGTGAGAGATTTGGGTAGAGACTCGTTTTTGGGGCAGAACTCGTCATTGTCGTTTTTGTTGGGTGATTTTCCTGACTATAAAATCGTATTTACTCCACGGATGACAATCCTTATGTTTTCATCTTCCTCGTTCGATTCAAATCAGGTATAATCTTTCTTCTTCTTCTTCTTCTTTTATAACCGAATGTCCGGTCCAATTTGCGTACATCTTGACTACTTTCGACGCCCTGAAATTAACGACCAGACATAACCCCCAGTGACCCTAAGAATTTGCTCGCTAAAGAATGCCCCTCATTCGTCTTATGATCACTTTGATTCAGATATGATGCCCTGTTTCCTTCTAAATCAAGGGATCAAGTATCCCAATACTTCATAATTTCTAGTGTTTTCTTTTTTAATATATACGTTGCGGTCACTTGCGGTTAACCAAACAACAAATAACGACTAAATATTCCTTGGGTATGAACAGAAAAATATAATAAGAATAGATATTCCTTGGATATGAACAACAAAAAAACCTGTCCAATTTAAAGGATTTTTTCATGTTTGGAAATAAAAACAGACGAAATTTTGCTAGATATGAACAAAATTTCAGCAGAAAGAAATTCTAACAGAGGAAATTTTGAACGAGCGAAACTCGACTCAAATTCATAATTAAATTTGTAGTTGCGCAAGTAAAATACACAAATACGACACCGTCACACCGAAATTTATGACGTAAAACCTACTCAATCAATCTAAAGACAGAATCATGTTACGTGGACTCTAGTTTACGACCCTATTATGATAAATCAAAATCCTACGCATGATCTTCTATTTATCAATCAATTTGGCTCGCGAAAAAAGGAAAAAAAAAACAATTATTTGGCTTGATATTTCTTATTTTGATTTGGCTTCCTTCGAAAATTCCTCTGTCTCTCTTTCCCCTGTCGGACTTTACCGATAACGCCCCACGACTCCAACTCGAAGCAAAATTGCTCATGCTCATCGTCATCTAGTTTTCGTTGCTCCCTTTCTTCTTGTGCTTGCAATTGTATCTTCGCGCATTCTTGATCTTCTTGTCGTCGTTTTTGTCGCAGTTCCCTTTCTTTTTGCCCTCGTAGGCATACCCTCATGCATTCTTGTTCTTGTTGTAGTTCGAGTTGAATGAAGGCTTTAATCTCCATCTCCATGAACCCCGCAGGCATCCATGGTAATCCGAAATCGAAGCACGAAATTGGAGAAATTGAATCCATTCCAAGTATTTCTCTTCGGAAGTTGCTCGATATTTGTAGTACTAATTTTGCTGTTTTGTTATACGTAGAAGGGAATGCTTGAATGTATTTATAAGACCAACCAAAATTCTATTTGGTTTAGGTTTAGAAGTGTGATATTGGAAAAAAAATTTGGGTGCTAGGCGACTCCCGTCGCGGCCGTCCAAAAGGGTTGTGAACGGTTCAGATTTCTTTCTCCTCTCTCTCTCTCCCTCTTCTGTCTCTTCTGTCTCTCCTCTTTTTCTATTTAATAAAATCCAGACCATCCAAAAGTGTTTTGGACTGCCGAGATGGGTGCTCGAGCATGGCCAATGGTGCCCACCTGGCACCCAAAAACTTATCGTGAAACAGGCCCTATGCTTAATACATTGGGAGATGTTTTAGTTAGTCTTTGGACTCTTAGTCAAATTATTCAACGGCTAGAGTTGATGATCAGGGTATTACTATCTAAACTCTTGTCATGGGTGCTAGTCGAGCAAAACATGATAAAACTCAGACTTGGCCCAAACTCTTTTTGCAACTAGCTTGAGCTGAGAATATTTTTGAACAAATTAATTGTTCAAACTCGGCTCACAATGTGACTGAAGGTATTTTTTTTTGAAAAGCAAAGAAATGATTTCATTAAACCCAAGGGAGCCAAATATGAAATCAGTACAATAGGAAAAGAAATGCATTGAGAGAGGTTCGGAATCACTCCTACTACTGCTACTCGCAAATACTTAACCTATCCCTCCGCCTTCCGATTTAAAAATACATCAAGTTGGTAAGATACCAACAACCCACAAGGATCCAAAACTAGACAACACCCTAAAGCTAAACTCCATTGCCGTGTTGACGCCTCCTGAAAATGACTCCACGGGGCTGATGCCACCACTCACCAATTCCGCCAAACACATAAAACCAATTCCATAAAATAGCCAACATAACTGACTGGCCCGACCCCATTGTTCAAACCAAAAAAAGAATCAACTCCCAGTGTTCCCTTGCAAAGAGTCCGACATCCCGTAGACAAATCTTCAATTCCGAACTCCCAATGCCTGTCATCCCAGAACAACATGCATAGAGGCCTGACCCAATTAATCTCACACCGACATGCCAACCATATTCCGTCAACATATACATCACTGCTTATGAAATAACAGAACCGCCATCACCACCGCCTTTGACACCCAAAACAGCCTCACGATCAAAGACCACCCCTGAAATGTGTAACCCCTTTGTTAGCCACCCCAAATACCAGCCCCAAAACAAACCCGGATCTGAAGTTCTAGGACATTATTTTAATTATGACAGTTAGCAATCAACCTCCTTTATATCCTCAGGAATCATAAAATTGCTCATTACCTCTTCGTCATTGCCCATATAGTCCTCTCCTAAGATCTTTGAGACTGTCCTTGCAGCTTCCTCTTCATTAAGAATGATCCTATTCCTATTTTTGATCCCTTCCGAGGAGATGGAGAGAGCAGCAGCAGCTATTGCCGATCTAACTAAAACACATTTGTTTCTCTTTTTCCTCCCTTTTCTAGCTTTTGGTAATCCAATTAATTCGTCTATGGTTTTCAATCTCTTCTTACTTTTCTCAGCTACATTTTTCTTAACTGGACATAACCAATCATTATGAAAAGGCAGCTCACTCCAGCTAGAAACTTGATCTACGGTATCTGTGCTTGGGATTCCCATTTGTTTGTAAACTTGGGGAAGACAATTATGGGTGGAAAGTTCCTCATTAGTGGAGTTCTGGCTTTGAATGTGAGAGGCACCACAATCTCCATTAATGAAATTTGTTACACTTTTTACGTTCCCCATGGTAAGCTGTTGACATTGGAGGGGCAGAAGAGGTTTACTTGAGTCCAATAGAATGGATTTGAAAGTGGCCAATTGCAACTCCTTCTCTTTACATTTCTCTATATTCCCATCAACCCCTCCATTAATTATATTGCCAGCTGTTTCTTCCACCAACCTGTTCGACTGAGCATTTTTGCTGTCATTATTACGCACCATGTCATCTTTCTCCTCTTCCTTATCTTCATCATTTTTCTCATCGGGTTTCTCATTAACATTTTCTAAAGTACCCATATCTGAGAATAAAGGATCCAAATCTGAATTAATAACTCTGAAAGATGTCGTCTCTTCAACTCTCACTAAATAACTTGAACCAAGGATTTTGAGTTCTACACTTCCAGAGATTTTCTGAATCTGCTCCGTGGCTATGAGGATTCTACCGCTTTCATATGATTTCTCATGCAATGTATTTTCATCCACTTGAATAAAGTCTCCCCATAAATCTCCAATTAACTTGAAATTTGGGATCGACCAACCATTGAGGGGCATTCCAAAACATGCAAGCCAAACAAATCTTTCCTCTTTGGCAGATTCACCCATCCATGGTCTAATTTCCTCGAACCAGTTAGATAGCCATTTCTCCTTAATAATTTCATCTCTAGTTTCAGCATTAGAGAAAGTGATGATTATATATCTACCACCAATAGATTTGACATGCTCAACAGGGGAATTTTCCGTCATAAAAACCTTTTCCAAACCCTTTGGTGAAATTAACTTGCGTAATTTACCCACAGCACTTCTAAAAAGCCAACCATTACCAACTGGCTGAATTTGCAAACTTCGAAAATTATGTTGAATGGTGGCCTTCCCTGCACCCATTAAGACTTCCACCCCAGGATTACCTTGGCTTTGAAGAGAATCAACAAGTCTGGTATTAGGATTTTTCACAACCCACATCCTTCCCTTATCTTGCAATCTTGGCTGAGATTGGAGATTCAAATGGATCTTCTTCTGGATACCAAATTTTGCTACTTGCACTGTCAGTTTCTGGCCCCAGTATCAAGAACCATTTGTATTGGTGATAGCTGCAAGAGCATCCTTCCTGTTGTAGAATCTAACAAACCCAAAATGTTGATTTGTAACTTTACTTTTCTTGTTTGGGATGAATACCTCTCTGATATTCCCAAATTTCACAAATAGATTATAGACCCAAATTTTCCTAATTGAGGTTGGGAGATTGTCCACAAAGAGAGTAGTATGTAACTCACCCATAAATAAGAAAGCTCAAAGATACGAAGAACAGAAAGAAGTAGAGGGAACACCTGGTAGTGATTTCAATAAAGCCCGATATCTTGATATCCCAGATTCCAAACCTTTGTCAGAACTGCTGCACCCTTACCCACCGTCGCAACTACGTCCCCTGTCTTCTTCTCCTTCCTTAAGACCCTAGGACCCCTCGATGGCTGTTGATGACGTGACTGAAGGTATTTACATTATTCGTGAAAACAATGTGACTGAACGTGAGCGTCAGCTTACGCTCCGCCCTCGCTCGCCCCATTCTAATTTTGATAGAGTACGTGCGGGGTTTCAGTCCGAATTTTCTCATGTGATGCCCTAATTATACTTAACATCTTACATATTCTCTAAATCAACTATTGAGATGACACTTTCATTCAAAGTGACACAAAACAACGTTGTTTTGAGGTCAACAGAAAAAATATTAAATGGAAAAAAAAAACACAATAGAATCACATATATCCCCTGTTAAAAACAAATATCTCCAATAAAAAAGGTAGGCGGGAATCAAAATTCTAACCTCTTCTTTTACCTGAAAAATCTAACCTTGTTGGCAATTTAGATGAACCATTTTTCTCTATTGGCCGCACCAGCCTAGGAACACAATCAGAGTCCACCCAAGAAAATTCGTCAAATTTTCTTGCATCAAACGTCACAAGATAAGCATAGCCGGCTTAGAGTACAAGACAGTGAAGCCGCGGATTTGGGTCCCAAAAAAGTTTGTTTAAGACTGCTACTCAAGAAATTAGGTCCAATCCAAACTTTAGGGGCCAAAAAAACCGGTGACAAAATTAAAGTTATTGGCAACTTGAAGCGTATTTTCAGAACATGAATAAAATAGATGCTCCCATCTCCATGTGTCTTGGAGTTCAATGGATTTTGGTGTATTGTAATGGTTCATTATTCTGGATAAATATATGCTTTAATTTTTTGTAATGGTATATCTTTTATTACAGTTTATTATGAAGACATTGTGTCGAGCAACTTTGCATTCAAAATATTTAGAAGACCTCATTTAACAAGTTTGTTCCAGGCCTCATAAACTTTTGAGACTGAAGATAAGTATCAAAAACACTGTCTTGTTCGTTTAGTAGTTTTTGTTTAGTATAGTTTTGGAGATAGGGATAATGAGTGGGGAGAGCTAGAGAGAGAAATAAGAGTAATGATTACAAAACAAAACTAAAACTGTGAAACGAACCAGGCCACTAGTCTGTAATTCATTCCCTCCTATATTGGTATACTGGAAATGATATCACAATGTAGTCTAGTTCTACCAACTATTGAGATGTGATCGATGAAACATAAGAAATCAATTGAAAAGCAACTAGCAAACTGACCCACTACTGAGCCATCAGACTCAGGGCCCCTAGTGAGCCATTTTACGAATGATCCGAACTGTTCAATAATTTTAAAATAATTTTCCGAGTTTCCCTGCAAAAAAAAAAACAGTTCAATTGGATATGAGTAAGTGCTTCATCCAAATTCAAGTTTTTCATTCAAACTTAGGATCCTGAATTTTGAATGAAAAACTTAAAGTTTGGATGAAGCACTTACGCATATCCAATTGAGTTGATTTTTTGCAGGGAAACTTGAAAAAATATTTTAAAATTATTGAACGGTTCGGATCATTTGTGCGAGACCCAAAACTGGGTCCCGCAAGCCGATTAGTACAATTTCGGTACCTGTAATATCGTCCAAGTTTTCGTCTTAACCTTTAACAGTAAAGTACATCAGCTTATTGTTGATTAAGCTCTTGGTTTTCACAAGTTTTTATTTAATTAGAAATGATACTCCCTCCGTCTGGATTAGTTTGTCCCTCGTTTTATTGTAATTAGATAAAAAAAAACTAAGTGATATATTTAAATTGGTAAGTAAGTATATGTCCAACATAGATTTTGTTACATAGATTTTATAAAAGTTATGATTTTCTTTTGACCAATCTATTTTTTTATTTTTTTTAAACGATTTTCTACCGTTAAAGAAAATGAAAAAAAAAAGTGTTTTAATCAATGCAAAGAGGCGTTACAAACTGTTTAAAACGTGTGCATAATCAGTGCACAAATTTTTGGGGGCTAATTGTTTCAATCACAGATTTCTGCTAAAATGCTTTATGAGAATAATTTTTCTGATATTGAACAAGGACCACAATAGTGGTATAAATACACATTCCTACCATAATTACAGGGAGGATTATAGGGCGGATTTACAGGTAATGAGGCTACTTATCAAGCCTAATATCATGTCCTTTGATTACAATCAAATATGCATCACATGTGCTATATTAGTGGGATGCCATAAAGATTGTTGACTCACGCCAACAAATTCTTGATTTATTATAATTCCAGAAACTAAATCTTTTCTTTGCCGATAAAAGGAGCTGCTCTCCGGTCATTTTAGACACACCGAAAAAACCATTTTCATACACAGAGTTCATAGAGCAAGAAAGGTCGATTGTGTTTTGTATTTCCGATCTTCTTCCATGCAAAGAAGATTAAGACAGAGGCTGTATTCTGGCTGTTTTATCTTGGAGACGGCGTTGTTGCTACTGCTTGCACAGTGAAGGTGGAGCCGCGAAACGTCTTAAAGAGAGCGACCTAGTCCGCGACTCAACCCGAACAACAGCCAATCCAATTCTGGTATTTTTGTTTCTTCGCTAACAGATTCTAAGGTAAACGGTTCCAATTTTTTTTACAGTATTTCCAACATGATCTTCTTGTCGTCATTTTTGTCGTAGTTCTTTTTCTTTTTGCGCTCGTAAGCATATCCTCATGCATTCTTTGTTCTTGTTGTAGTTCAAATTGAATGAAGGCTTTAATCTCCATCTCCATGAACCCTGCAGGCGCCCATGGTAATCCGAAAACACCTTGCAGTTCGAAGCATGAAAATGGAGAAATTGAATGCATTCTAAGTATTTCTCTTCGGAAGTGACTCGATATTTGTAGGAGTTTCAGTTTTGCAGTTTTGTAATAGCTAGAAAGGAGTGCTCGTATATATTTATAGAACAGCCAATTTCCATTTGGTTTCGGTTTAGGAGTGTGAAATAGGGAATTTTTTTGGGTGTTAGGCAGTAACCACTTGGCCTTGCCCGAGCACCCATTGCAGTTGTTCAAAAGTGTTTTGAACAGTTCATATTTCTTTCCTCTCTCTCTCTCTCTCTCTCTCTCTCTCTCTCTCTCTCTCTCTCTCTCTCTCTCCATTTAAAATCCAGACCATCCAAAAGAGTTTTGGGGGCTGAGATGGGTGCTTGGGCACGGTCAGTGGAATCCACCTGGCACCCAAAATCACCTACAATGGGTTCTTGAACTGTTTCATTTCTATGAAAAATGCAATCCCAAAACATAGTTATCACTGTCCGATCAATCTAAATTTTGATGAGGACTACGTACTCGACAAGACGAACAAATGAATGGTTTGGATCAAACAACGAGACCAACCCATAACCACCGCAGGCTTCTAATGGTTGATAGAATATTTTGTTTGAACAACAGAGACCATAGGAACAATATACGAAGGTACATGAAAGCTAGAACGTGTAGTTCAAAGTTTACAAGCTCGATGTCAGCTGTAAATCTTGTGTTGAGGTGAGAGATTGGGTGGAGACTCGTTGTTTTTGGGGTAGAACTTGTCATCGTTGATTTCGTCGGGTGATTTTCCTGGCTATAAAGGAAATCGTATTTACTTCACGGATGACAATCCTCATGTTTTCGATCAAGCAGAGTCTCGTGGAATAAAGTTTGATATGGGTATCTACAACCTAGATGATGGGTTGATTGAGTCATTGCATGTGCCAGGTTACGAAGATTTTGCCAAAAACTTGTGTTGGCCTTCCCTCCCCAAATTTGGGTACTGCCGAATGCGTAATGGCAATTTTTTTCCTTCTTTTTTTTTTGGGTAAATCATTTTTTTTCCCCATCTTTATGATCTGTTTAAAATTTGAAAAGTCTACATGCACGTACAATTATAAATCACAATTGTTCCCGAACTATTCAGTTCATGTGCATCGAAAAGTTTCCTGATAAAACTATGTCCGAAGTTGTGTTTTAAAATTGAGTTTGTAGCATTGCTTGTAAGAAAAAGATCGAAAAGCATTAGTGTCAAGAGGGCCAAGATCTTCAAATTAGTCTTCATCTTCCTCGTCCAATTCAATTCGGTTGGTATAACTCCAATGGCTCTAAGAGTTTGCTCGCTAAAGAATGCCAGTCATTCGTCTTATGAACGCTTTGATTCATAATTTCTAGTTTTTTTTCCTTTTTAATATAAGTTACAGTTACTTACTAGTGGTTAACCAAACAAAAAAATAACGACTAAATACTCCTTGGGTGTGAACAGAAAAATATAATAAGAATTGATATTAATTCCTTGGATATGAACGATAAAAAAGCTGCCCTATTTAACGGATTTGTTCATGTTTGGAAATAAAAAACGGAGGAAATTTTGCTAGATATGAATAAGATTTCTAACAAGTAAAGGAACGAGTGAAACTCGACTCAAATTCATAAATTTGTAGTTGCGCAACTAAAAAACACAAATACGACACCGTCACACCGAAATTTACTGTTTACGACCTAAAACATACTCGATCGATCTAAAGACAGAATCATGTAACAAGGACTCAAATTTACGACCTAAATCTAATACGATAAATCAAAATCCTACGCATGATCTTCTATTTATCAACCAATTTGGCTCGCAGAAAAAAGAAAACAGTAATTCATTTGGCTTGATATTTCTTCTTGTGATTTGGCTTCCTTTGAAAATTCCTCTGCCTCTCCTTCCCGTGTCGGACTTTACCAATAACGCCCCACGACTCCAACTCGAAGCAAAGTTGCTCATGCTCATCGTCGTCAAGTTTTCGTTGCTCCCTTTCTTCTTCCGCTTGCAATTGTATCTTCGCGCGTTCTTGATCTTCTTGTCGTCGTTTTTGTTGCAGTTCCCTTTCTTTTTGCGCTCGTAAGCATATCCTCATGCATTCTTGTTCTTGTTGCAGTTCGAATTGAATGAAGGCTTTAATCTCCATCTCCATGAACCCGGCAGGCATCCATGGTAATCCGAAATCGAAGCACGAAATTGGAGAAATTGAATCCATTCCAAGTATTTTTCTTCGGAAGTTGCTCGATACTTGTAGTACTAGTTTTGCAGTTTTGTTATACCTAGAAGGGAATGCTTGAATATATTTATAAGAACAACCGAAATTCTATTTGGTTTAGGTTTAGAAGTGTGAAATTGGAGAAAAAAATTGGGTGCTAGGCGGCACTCATCGCGGCCGTCCAAAAGTGTTGTGAAAGGTCCATCTCTCTCTCTCCTCTTTTTCTATTTAAAATTCGGACCATCCAAAAGTGTTTTGGACTGCCAAAATGGATGCTCGGGCACGGCCAATGGTTCCCACCCGGCACCCAAATACTTCTCGTGAAACAGGCCCTAAGTTTAATGATTGGGAGATGTTTTAGTTAGTCTTGTACTCTTAATCAAATTATTCAACGGCTAGAGATGATGACCTGGGTATCACTATCTACACTCTTGTCGTCATTTTTGTCGTAGTTCCTTTTCTTTTTGCGCTCGTAAGCATATCCTCATGCATTCTTTGTTCATGTTGTAGTTCAAATTGAATGAAGGCTTTAATCTCCATCTCCATGAACCCTGCAGGCACCCATGGTAATCCGAAAACACCTTGCAGTTCGAAGCATGAAAATGGAGAAATTGAATGCATTCTAAGTATTTCTCTTCGGAAGTGACTCGATATTTGTAGGAGTATCAGTTTTGCAGTTTTGTAATAGCTAGAAGGGAGTGCTCGTATATATTTATAGAACAACCAATTTCCATTTGGTTTAGGTTTAGGAGTGTGAAATAGGGAAATTTTTTGGGTGTTAGGCAGGGGCGGAGCCAGAACTAAATGCCAGTGGGGTCAAATTCTTAAAGCAGAATAATAGAACAAAAAGAAACACCAAAATGAGAAATTGAAAGGAGTTAAAGTGGATATCTAACATATAATTTCATTTACAATTGATCTCCCAAAATATGCACTGAAAATGCCAAAAAAAAATTAGCTTAGATATACAACCTATAAGCGTGTCCACAACCGACCACAAAAAGCTACACATGAACCTACACATGAATGCCAACAAAAAGTAGCTAAGCAAGTATCGGTTTAAAACCTACAACAACATTTACAAGTGACCCCACTGATTTTTCATATTTTGAAATTGTAGCATAATAGCCTCATTTGTGATACTATTATAAAAGTCTCCCTCTCAATATATACAATCAAGCTATCATGCAACCATGATCATCCAGTTGGTTATGAAGTTGATTCTTCAAAATCTTCATGGCAGAAAATGCTCTTTCTATTGTAGCTGTCGCAATAGGTAAAACTAAAGCCAAAGTTAAAAGCCTGAAAACCAATGGATACCATATATCTTTTCAAGTCTCAACCATCTTTCGAGAAACATCACCAATTCCTTTCATGTTTGGAAACTCGACACTAGACCGCACATCAATGATGAAATTCTCAAGTTGATCCGAAAGTGCCAAAAGCTCAGTACCGAAGAAGTCTTTAGCACAAAATCCGGCCAAGCGGTTCAACTTTTGGTTGTCAAAACTTGCAAATGAGTTGGATGGACTTAAACATGCAACAAAAGAAGCAACTCCGTGTTTACCTCATTAAAGCGATTATTTAGCTCCTGGAGTTGCATATCTATGAGACTATGACTGTAACACCCCGAGTTACTTTAAATATTATATATGATGCTCGTTGACTCATTTCAAAAGTCTTCCGTTGTTCTTCGTTAAGATAGTAAATAATGAAGTTGCTACGGAAGTGAGTTTGTTATATTAGTTGAACTAATTTGCTAGTGTTATGAGCTGTTGGTTGTGGGGTTATAGGCATGTGTTTGGCTCGGAATGGACTTGTTGGGGCAGCTCCGGGTTGCGTCGTTACAATGACAGTGTACAACATATCAACGCAATTGGGTGTAGTAAGGAGGGAAAGTAGTGGTGAAGAGAATTAGAGAGTTACAAGGAAAATTATTTGGTGTGGTCAGTGGTAAGGAGGAGGACAAGTAGTTGGGCAAAACATACCATATACAAGGGGCAAAAATACAAAATTCTAAAAAATATTATACCAATCCTATTAAAATTTGACACCTCAGTGGGGTCAAGTGACCCCACTTGACCCCCTTGGCTCCGCCCCTGGTTAGGCAGGAACCACTTGGCCTTGCCCGAGCACCCATTGCAGTTGTTCAAAAGTGTTTTGAACAGTTCATATTTCTTTCCCCTCTCTCTCTCTCTCTATCTCTCTCTCTCTCTCTCCATTTAAAATCCAGACCATCCAAAAGAGTTTTGGGGGCTGAGATGGGTGCTTGGGCACGGTCAGTGGAATCCACCTGGCACCCAAAATCACCTACAATGGGTTCTTGAACTGTTTCATTTCTATGAAAAATGCAATCCCAAAACATAGTTATCACTGTCCGATCAATCTAAATTTTTATGAGGACTACGTACTCGACAAGACGAACAAATGAATGGTTTGGATCAAACAACGAGACCAACCCATAACCACCGCAGGCTTCTAATGGTTGATAGAATATTTTGTTTGAACAACAGAGACCATAGGAACAATATACGAAGGTACATGAAAGCTAGAACGTGTAGTTCAAAGTTTACAAGCTCGATGTCAGCTGTAAATCTTGTGTTGAGGTGACAGATTGGGTGGAGACTCGTTGTTTTTGGGGAAGAACTTGTCATCGTTGATTTCGTCGGGTGATTTTCCTGGCTATAAAGGAAATCGTATTACTTCACGGATGACAATCCTCATGTTTTCGATCAAGCAGAGTCTCGTGGAATAAAGTTTGATATGGGTATCTACAACCTAGATGATGGGTTGATTGAGTCATTGCATGTGCCAGGTTACGAAGATTTGGCCAAAAACTTGTGTTGGCCTTCCGTCCCCAAATTTGGGTACTGCCGAATGCGTAATGGCAATTTTTTTCCTTCCTTTTTTTTTTGGGTAAATCATTTTCTTTTTCCCTCTTTATGATCTGTTTAAAATTTGAAAAGTCTACATGCACGTACAATTATAAATCACAATTGTTCCCGAACCATTCAGTTCATGTGCATCGAAAAGTTTCCTCAACAATATTATTTGCATCAGCACTTCAAAGATTCAAATATATTTCTACAACAGAAAAAGATCGAAAAGCATTAGTGTCAGGAGGTGAAGAATGACCTTGGGGGCCTAGATCTTCAAATTAGTCTTCATCTTCCTCGTCCAATTCAATTCGGTTGGTATAACCCAATGGCTCTAAGAGTTTGCTCATGTTCCCGAACCATTCGTCTTATGAACGCTTTGATTCATAATTTCTAGTTTTTTTCTTTTTTAATATAAGTTACAGTTACTTACTAGTGGTTAACCAAACAAAAAAATAACGACTAAATACTCCTTGGAGGAAATATAACAAGAATTGATATTCCTAGGAGGAAATTTTGCTATATATGAATAAGATTTCTAACAAGTAAAGGAACGAGTGAAACTCGATTCAAATTCATAAATTTGTAGTTGCGCAACTAAAAAACACAAATACGACACCGTCACACCGAAATTAACTGTTTACGACCTAAAACATACTCGATCAATCTAAAGACAGAATCATGTAACAAGGACTCAAGTTTACGACCTAAACCTAATACGATAAATCAAAATCCTACGCATGATCTTCTATTTATCAACCAATTTGGCTCGCAGAAAAATGAAAACAGTAATTCATTTGGCTTGATATTTCTTCTTGTGATTTGGCTTCCTTTGAAAATTCCTCTGCCTCTCCTTCCCGTGTCGGACTTTACCAATAACGCCCCACGACTCCAACTCGAAGCAAAGTTGCTCATGCTCATCGTCGTCCAGTTTTCGTTGCTCCCTTTCTTCTTGCGCTTGCAATTGTATCTTCGCGCGTTCTTGATCTTCTTGTCGTCGTTTTTGTTGCAGTTCCCTTTCGTTTTGCGCTCGTAAGCATATCCTCATGCATTCTTGTTCTTGTTGCAGTTCGAATTGAATGAAGGCTTTAATCTCCATCTCCATGAACCCCGCAGGCATCCATGGTAATCCGAAATCGAAGCACGAAATTGGAGAAATTGAATCCATTCCAAGTATTTTTCTTCGGAAGTTGCTCGATACTTGTAGTACTAGTTTTGCAGTTTTGTTATACCTAGAAGGGAATGCTTGAATATATTTATGAGAACAACCGAAATTCTATTTGGTTTAGGTTTAGAAGTGTGAAATTGGAGAAAAAAATTGGGTGCTAGGCGGCACTCATCGCAGCCGTCCAAAAGTGTTGTGAAAGGTCCATCTCTCTCTCCTCTTTTTCTATTTAAAATTCGGACCATCCAAAAGGGTTTTGGACTGCCAAAATGGATGCTCGGGCACGGCCAATGGTGCCCACCCGGCACCCAAATACTTCTCGTGAAACAGGCCCTAAGTTTAATGATTGGGAGATGTTTTAGTTAGTCTTGGACTCTAAATCAAATTATTCAACGGCTAGAGATGATGATCTGGGTATCACTATCTACACTCTTATCATGGGTGCTAGTCGAGCCAAACATGTCGAACATAATAAAACTCAGGCTTGGTCCGAACTCTTTTTGCACCTATTCAAGCTTGGCTCGAGCTGAGAATATTTTTGAACAAATTAATTGTTCAAACTTGGTTCACAATGTGACTGAAGGTATTTGCATTATTTGTGAAAACAATGTGACTGGGGACACGGGTTCGTGGTGTCCCTTCGGGGATAGCATGAATGCTGACCGATCACGGTCGTCCATGGTCGGCCATGGACGGCTTAGATCACATCTTATCCAAATAAATCTAAACCGTCTGCTGCCAAACAGATCTGAGCCGTCCATGGCCAACCACGGACGGCCGTGATCGGCCCAGCATCCATGATGTCCTTGAAGAGACAGCACCATCCCCCATTCCGACTGAAGGTGAGAGTCGGTTTATGCTCCGGCGTCTCCCGCCCGCTTCTAATTTAGATAGAGTACATGCAGGGTTTTCAGTCCGTATTTTCTTATGTGATGCCCTAATTATACTTAGCATCTTACCTATTCACTAAATCTACTATTGATATTACACTTTCATTAAAAGTGACACAAAACAACGTTGTTTTGAGATCGATGGAAAAAGTATTAAATGAAAAGAAAAAACACAACAGAATCTCATATATCCCCTGTTAAAACTAAATATCTCCAAATAAAAAAAGATGGCGGGAATCAAAATTCTAACCCCTTTTTTTACTTGAAAAATATAACCTTGTTGGCAATTTAGATGAGCCATTTTGCCCTATTGGCCTCACCGGCCTAAGAACACAATCAGAGTCCACCCAAGAAAATTCCTCAAATTTTCAAGCAGTAAACGTTGCAAGATAAGCATAGCCGGCTTAGAGTACAAGACAGTGATACTGCAGTTTTGGATCCCAAAAAGTTTGTTTAAGATTGCTACTCATGAAATTAGGCCCAATCCAAGCTTTAGGGGCCAAAAAAACCGGTGACAAAATTAAAGTTATTGGCAACTTGAGCTGTAATTTCAGAACATGAATAAAATAGATGCTTCCATCTCCATGTGTCTTGGGGTTCAATGGATTTTGGTGTATTGCAATGGTTCATTATTCTGGATAAATATATGCTTAAAGTTTTGTAATGGTATATCTTTTATTACCGTTTATTATGAAGTCATTGTGTTGACCAACTTTGTATGCAAAATATTTAGAAGGTCTCATTTAACACGTTTGTTTCGGGTCTCATAAACTTTTGAACCGACACTGAAGATAAGTACCAAAAACACACCGATAATTCTAAGGGGACAGAAGTAATAAGACAGAAAATGCACAGATCGGCTCGGCGATCCACTTTTGGGCCACACACGAATAATCAGAGCTGTTCAATCATCTTAGAATAAGTATACTTGAAATGATATCACAATGTAGTCTAGTGTGGGTTCTGGGTTCAAGTTAAGTTCAAGAATGAGCGTTTTAACAAATCTAACCACTAAAACTAGAACGTGTGGGTTCAAATTTTACAAGCTCGATGTCAACTGTAAATCTTTGGTTGAGGTGAGAGATTTGGGTAGAGACTCGTTGTTTTTGTGGAAGAACTCGTCATTGTCGATTTTGTTGGGTGATTTTCCTGACTATAAAATCGTATTTAGTCCAAGGATGACAATCCTTATGTTTTCATCTTCCTCGTTCGATTCAAATCAGGTATAATCTTTCTTCTTCTTCTTCTTCTTCTTCTTCTTCTTCTTCTTCTTCTTTTATAACCGAATGTCCGGTCCAATTTGCGTATATCTTGACTACTTTCGACGCCCTGAAATTAACGACCGGACATAACCCCAGTGACCCTAAGAATTTGCTCGCTAAAGAATGCCCCTCATTCGTCTTATGATCACTTTGATTCAGATATGATGCCCTGTTTCCTTCTAAATCAAGGGATCAAGTATCCCAATACTTCATAATTTCTAGTGTTTTCTTTTTTAATATATACGTTGCGGTCACTTGCGGTTAACCAAACAACAAATAACGACTAAATATTCCTTGGGTATGAACAGAAAAATATAATAACAATAGATAATCCTTGGATTTGAACAATAAAAAAGCCTGTCCAATTTAAAGGATTTTTTCATGTTTGGAAATAAAAACAGAGGAAATTTTGCTAGATATGAACAAAATTTCAGCAGAAAGTATTTCTAACAGAGGAAATTTTGAACGAGCGAAACTCGACTCAAATTCATAATTAAATTTGTAGTTGCGCAAGTAAAATACACAAACACGACACCGTTACACCGAAGTTTATGACGTAAAACCTACTCAATTAATCTAAAGACAGAATCATGTTACGTGGACTCTAGTTTACGACCCTATTATGATAAATCAAAATCCTACGCATGATCTACTATTTATCGATCAATTTGGCTCGCGAAAAAAGAAAAAAAAAATTCATTTGGCTTGATATTTCTTATTGTGATTTGGCTTCCTTCGAAAATTCCTCTGTCTCTCTTTCCCCTGTCGGACTTTACCGGTAACGCCCCACGACTCCAACTCGAAGCAAAGTTGCTCATGCTCATCGTCATCTAATTTTCGTTGCTCCCTTTCTTCTTGTGCTTGCAATTGTATCTTCGCGCGTTCTTGATCTTCTTGTCGTCGTTTTTGTCGCAGTTCCCTTTCTTTTTGCGCTTGTAAGCATATCCTCATGCATTCTTGTTCTTGTTGCAGTTCGAATTGAATGAAGGCTTTAATCTCCATCTCCATGAACCCCGCAGGCATCCATGGTAATCCGAAATCGAAGCACGAAATTGGAGAAATTGAATCCATTCCAAGTATTTCTCTTCGGAAGTTGCTCGATATTTGTAGTACTAGTTTTGCTGTTTTGTTATACCAAGGGTTTGTATCCTAGCGGTTATCTCCTAGTTCTCCCACAAGAGAGACTAGGGTTCAAGCCTCGAAAGAGGCATTCAGAGTTTAGGGATATAGATAGCTTCTAGACCCGCTCATGACTAATTAACTAAATCCCCTACTAAACCCCACTGATGTATATATAATGGCAAAACAAAAAACAAAAAACAAAATGGCAAAAAAACAACAAAATATCTCTCCAATAAAAAAGGTGGGCGGGAATCAAAATTCTAACCTCTTCTTTTACCTGAAAAATCTAACCTTGTTGGCAATTTAGATGAACCATTTTTCTCTATTGGCCGCACCAGCCTGAGAACACAATCAGAGATCAAATTTTCTTGCATCAAACGTCACAAGATAAGCATAGCCGGCTTAGAGTACAAGACAGTGAAGCCGCGGATTTGGGTCCCAAAAAAGTTTGTTTAAGACTGCTACTCAAGAAATTAGGTCCAATCCAAACTTTAGGGGCCAAAAAAACCGGTGATATTGGCAACTTGAGGCGTATTTTCAGAACATGAATAAAATTTCAGAACATGAATAAAATATATGCTCCCATCTCCATGTGTCTTGGAGTTCAATGGATTTTGCTGTATTGTAATGGTTCATTATTCTGGATTAATATATGCTTTAAATTTTTGAATTGGTATATCTTTTATTACAGTTTGTTATGAAAATTGTGATGAGCAACTTTGCATGCAAAATATTTTTAGAAGACCTCATTTAACAAGTTTGTTCCAGGCCTCATAAACTTTTGAACTGAGACTGAAGATAAGTATCAAAAACACTGTCTTGTTCGTTTAGTAGTGTTTTTGTTTAGTATAGTTTTGGAGATAGGGGTAATGAGTGGGGAGAGCTAGAGAGAGAAATAAGAGTAATAATTACAAAACAAAACTAAAACTGTGAAACGAACCAGGCCACTAGTCTGTAATTCATTCCCTCCTATATTGGTATACTGGAAATGATATCACAATGTAGTCTAGTGTGGGTTTTGGGTTCAAGTTCTACCAACTTGAGATGTGATCGATGAAACATAAGAAATCAATTGAAAAAAAAAAAAAGTGAAGCAACTAGCAAACTGACCCACTACTGAGCCATCAGACTCAGGGCCCCTAGTGAGGCTGGTTATTACAGGGGTGAAGTGCAGCATCTCAACCGACGGTTATCCATCTTAGCAATTAATGATACGCATTTTAAAACCTGTCAGGAATGAGTGTTTTAAAACTATTTTGGACAGCTGAGATATGACACTGCACCCTTGTGCCCAGCCTGATTACAAGACCCGAATCCTTGAGCCATCATTATAACTTTTGCAAATTCTTTTGAAGTCACTTTTTGGTCACCTTTTTTGTGTTTGTTTTGATAAGGGTAAGTCTGGGTACCCAGAATTGACCCCGAATTGGAAAATCAACGGTCCGGATTCATTTGGAATGAATCCGGACCGTTGATTTTCAAATTCGGGGTCAATTCTGGGTACCCTTTCTGTGTACGTAGCAGTGCTCGATAAGTAATCTTTCTTGGCCTTTTTTCACATCTAAGTTTTCGCGATATTTTTCACATCTAAGTTTTTGCGATAAACATATGGGTACCGAAACCCAACGTACAGAAATTGTACTAATCGGCATGCGGGACCCACGAATGATCCAAACTGTTCAATAATTTTAAAATAATTTTCCGAGTTTCCCTGCAAAAAAAATCAGTTCAATTGGATATGGGTAAGTGCTTCATCCAAATTCAAGTTTTTCATTCAGAACTTAGGATCCTGAATTCTGAATGAAAAACTTAAAGTTTGGATGAAGCACTTACGCATATCCAATTGAGTTGATTTTTTGCAGGGAAACTTGAAAAATTATTTTAAAATTATTGAACGGTTCGGATCATTTGTGCGAGACTCATAACTGGGTCCCGCAAGCCGATTAGTACAATTTCGGTACCTGTAGCATCGTCCAAGTTTTCGTCTTAGCCTTTAACAGTAAAGTACATCAGCTTATTGTTGATTAAGCTCTTGGTTTTCACAAGTTTTTATTTAATTAGAAATGATACTCCCTCCGTCTGGATTAGTTTGTCCCTCGTTTTATTGCAATTAGATAATAAAAACTAAGTGATATATTTAAATTGGTAAGTAAGTATATGTCCAACATAGATTTTGTTAGATAGATCTCGATTAGTTTTACAAGTAATGTTATTAAAATTACAGAAAACGTAATAAATTCTAGGAAAAGGCTATACACACCTCTATAAAAGTTATGATTTTTTTTTTTATAAAAGTTATGATTTTCTTTTGACGAATCTATTTTTTTATTTTTTTTAAACGATTTTCTACCGTTACAGAAAATGAAAAAAAAAAGTGTTTTAATCAATGCAAAGAGGCGTTACAAACTGTTTAAAAAGTGTGCATAATCAGTGCACAAATTTTGGGGGGCTAATTGTTTCAATCACAGATTTCTGCTAAAATGCTTTATGAGAATAATTTTTCTGATATTGAACAAGGACCACAATAGTGGTATAAATACACATTCCTACCATAATTACATGGAGGATTATAGGGCGGATTTACAGGTAATGAGGCTACTTATCAAGCCTAATATCATGTCCTTTGATTACAATCAAATATGCATCACATGTGCTATATTAGTGGGATGCCATAAAGATTGTTGACTCACGCCAACAAATTCTTGATTTATTATAATTCCAGAAACTAAATCTTTTCTTTGCTGATAAAAGGAGCTGCTCTCCGGTCATTTTAGACACACCGAAAAAACCATTTTCATACACAGAGTTCATAGAGCAAGAAAGGTCGATTGTGTTCTGCATTTCCGGTCTTCTTCCATGCAAAGAAGATTAAGAGAGAGGCTGTATTCTGGCTGTTTTATCCTGGAGACGGCGTTGTTGCTACTGCTTGCACAGTGAAGGTGGAGCTGCGAAACGTCTTAAAGAGAGCGACCTAGTCCGCGACTCAACCCGAACAACACCAATCCATTCTGGTATTTTTGTTTCTTCGCTAACAGATTCTGAGGTAAACGGTTCCAATTTTTTTTACAGTATTTCCAACATGATCTTCTTGTCGTCATTTTTGTCGTAGTTCCTTTTCTTTTTGCGCTCGTAAGCATATCCTCATGCATTCTTTGTTCATGTTGTAGTTCAAATTGAATGAAGGCTTTAATCTCCATCTCCATGAACCCTACAGGCAGCCATGGTAATCCGAAAACACCTTGCAGTTTGAAGCATCAAAATGGAGAAATTGAATGCATTCTAAGTATTTCTCTTCGGAAGTGACTCGATATTTGTAGGAGTATCAGTTTTGCAGTTTTGTAATAGCTAGAAGGGAGTGCTCGTATATATTTATAGAACAACCTTTTAGGTTTATTGGCATTTTCCGGGTTATGTCAAGCCTTTCGGAGTCTGTAATTCGGTTATTGGGGTTTGGGGGTTAGAGTGCTTAGGAGTTGAGTCTAGATGCTCCATTCGAGAATTTCAAGCTTCATGATCAAGCCATAGCCAAGTCAAGTGCTTCGAAGCTCAATCCAATGAGGTATATCCTTGCATATCATTTGTGCATATAGGCCAATCAAAATAACATCTTTTAATGTGCATTAAGTTGGCTTATTAATGCTTAATTCGGATCTTACATTACAAATGAGTTAGGCATTAGGATTTAGCTTTGAGCTTATTGCGTCTACACGCGTCTGGCTTTGACTGTTGAGATTGTGCCAAGTGTCTAAATCCTGACGGTGCGTCTGCACGCGTCTACACGGGTCTGGCAGATTCTTTAAGTGGCCTAGTGTCTTGTTTTGATTGGTTGGATTGGGGAGCACGAAAATGTGAGCTATAAAAGGCATTTTTCACTCATTTTCACACAACTACTTGAGAGAACATCAGCCATTTTTAGAGAGGGAAAGTGCTCCCCATGTGCACTCTTTTCCCCTTGTTGGTTTCTCTCTTCTTGAGATGATTTGGGTATCTCCCAATCATCTTTCTTCCTTCTAGTGCGTTCCTTTCCATGGATTGGTTCTAGAAGGAGGTAGTCATCCAAAAAAATTTCCAAAAATTCAATCTTTATCATTTAGTCATGATTGCTTGCCTTGGAATCTACTTGGCCGGGTGAACCGGAGCCGTATTGAAGCGGAGATCGAGATGGTGACTCTCGAGGTGTCCATGGAATCAAGTAGGAGCACGGGGTGCTACAACAAGAGTTGGAGCTAGGAAAAGCTAGGAGCTTTGGGTAAATTCCTTGTCTTTCCTCTCTTGTAAACCTTTTGATTTGTGGAATAGAAGTAGTGTAAGGCCGTGATTTTATGCTTAGGGTATTAGACCCTAAATAGTTTCCACGTATATCGTGTGTCCTTTGTTCTTGCTTTCAATTTGTTTCATTGAACGTATTGGTTTGGATGCTTTGTCATGGAATTTGGATGACAAACTATCACTTTGGAGGCTGAGATGGGTGCTCGGGCACGGTCAGTGGAATCCACCTGGCACCCAAAATCACCTACAATGGGTTCTTGAACTGATTCATTTCTATGAAAAATGCAATCCCAAAACATAGTTATCACTGTCCGATCAATCTAAATTGTTATGAGGACTACGTACTAGACAAGACGAACAAATGAATGGTTTGGATCAAACAACGAGACCAACCCATAACCACCGCAGGCTTCTAATGGTTGATAGAATATTTTGTTTGAACAACAGAGACCATAGGAACAATATACGAAGGTACATGAAAGCTAGAACGTGTAGTTCAAAGTTTACAAGCTCGATGTCAGCAGTAAATCTTGTGTTGAGGTGAGAGATTGGGTGGGGACTCGTTGTTTTTGGGGTAGAACTTGTCATCGTCGATTTCTTCGGCTGATTTTCCTGGCTATAAAGGAAATCGTATTTACTTCACGGATGACAATCCTTATGTTTACAATGAAGCAGAGTCTCATCCTAGATGATGGGGTTATTGAGTCATTGCATGTGCCAGGTTACGAAGATTTTGCCAAAAACTTGTGTTGGCCTTCCCTCCCCAAATTTGGGTACTGCCGAATGCGTAATGGCAATTTTTTTCCTTCTTTTTTTTTGGGTAAATCATTTTTTTTCCCCTCTTTATGATCTGTTTAAAATTTGAAAAGTCCACATGCACGTACAATTATAAATCACAATTGTTCCCAAACCATTCAGTTCATGTGCATCGAAATGTTTCCGGATAAAACTATGTGCGAAGTTGTGTTTTAAAATTGTGTTTGTAGCATTGCTTGTAAGAATTCTGGTTGAATATCGTTTCCTCAACAATATTATTTGCATGAGCACTTCAAAGATTCAAATATATTTCTACAACAGAAAAAGATCGAAAAGCATTAGTGTCAGGAGGTGAAGAATGACCTTGGGCCTAGATCTTCAAATTAGTCTTCATCTTCCTCGTCCAATTCAATTCGGTTGGTATAACCCCAATGGCTCTAAGAGTTTGCTCGCTAAAGAATGCCAGTCATTCGTCTTATGAATGCTTTGATTCATAATTTCTAGTTTTTTTCTTTTTTAATATAAGTTACAGTTACCAAACAAAAAAATAACGACTAAATACTCCTTGGGTGTGAACAGAAAAATATAATAAGAATTGATATTCCTTGGATATGAACGATAAAAAAGCTGTCCTATTTAACGGATTTGTTCATGTTTGGAAATAAAAAACGGAGGAAATTTTGCTACATATGAATAAGATTTCTAACAAGTAAAGGAACGAGTGAAACTCGACTCAAATTCATAAATTTGTAGTTGCGCAACTAAAAAACACAAATACGACACTGTCACACCGAAATTTACTGTTTACGACCTAAAACATACTCGATCAATCTAAAGACAGAATCATGTAACAAGGACTCAAGTTTACGACCTAAACCTAATACGATAAATCAAAATCCTACGCATGATCTTCTATTTATCAACCAATTTGGCTCGCAGAAAAAAGAAAACAGTAATTCATTTGGCTTGATATTTCTTCTTGTTATTTGGCTTCCTTTGAAAATTCCGCTGCCTCTCCTTCCCGTGTCGGACTTTACCAATAACGCCCCACGACTCCAACTCGAAGCAAAGTTGCTCATGCTCATCGTCGTCCAGTTTTCGTTGCTCCCTTTCTTCTTGCGCTTGCAATTGTATCTTCGCGAGTTCTTGATCTTCTTGTCGTCGTTTTTGTCGCAGTTCCCTTCCTTTTTGCTCTCGTAAGCATATCCTCATGCATTCTTGTTCTTGTTGCAGTTCGAATTGAATGAAGGCTTTAATCTCCATCTCCATGAACCCCGCAGGCATCCACGGTAATCCGAAATCGAAACACGAAATTGAAGAAATTGAATCCATTCCAAGTATTTTTCTTCGGAAGTTGCTCGATACTTGTAGTACTAGTTTTGCAGTTTTGTTATACCTAGAAGGGAATGCTTGAATATATTTATAAGAACAACCGAAATTCTATTTGGTTTAGGTTTAGAAGTGTGAAATTGGAGAAAAAAATTGGGAGATGTTTTAGTTAGTCTTGGACTCTTAATAAAATTATTCTACACTCTTATCACGGGTGCTAGTCGAGCCAAACTCTTTTTGCACCTATTTAGGCTTGGCTCGAGCTGGGAATATTTTTGAACTAATTAATTGTTGAAACTTGGTTCACAATGTGACTGAAGGTATTTGCATTATTTGTGAAAACAATGTGACTGGGGACACGGGTTCGTGTTGTCCCTTCGGGGATAGCATGAATGCTGACCGATCACGGTCGTCCATGGTCGGCCATGGACGGCTTAGATCACATCTTGTGCAAATAAATCTAAACCGTCTGCTGCCAAACAGATCTGAGCCATCCATGGCCAACCACGGACGGCCGTGATCGGCCCAGCATCCATAATGTCCTTGAAGAGACAGCACCATCCCCCATTCCGACTGAAGGTGAGAGTCGGCTTACGCTCCGGCATCTCCCGCCCGCTTCTAATTTAGATAGAGTACATGCAGGTTTCAGTCCGTATTTTCTTATGTGATGCCCTAATTATACTTAGCATCTTACCTATTCGCTAAATCTACTATTGATATTACACTTTCATTAAAAGTGACACAAAACAACGTTGTTTTGAGGTCGACGGAAAATGTAACGCCCCGATTTTCGGAAGCATTAATTAAATTATTTAAAAGATTTATTCAAAAGAGTTTTAGTGATTAAACAGCGGAAATTAACGTAAGTGTCTTAAGTTGATTACAAACGTAAATTGTACTTTGTTGGGAAATCAAATTACATTATTCCAACACAAAAATAAGGAGACTCGAGACTTCTAGAGGTTTAGATTCAGATTCTGATCCCAGTTTTCATCCTCCACTTGTTCAGCAGCAAACTCCTCCGTCTGGTAGTACGGCTCCTCTTCTGTACCTTCAACACCTGGCATAATATACCAGGGCCACAACAGCACCATGAGCGAATAATCACTCAATAGCTAAACCCTACCCGAATCCATAACTTACAAATAACAGGGTATATCATGCAAATAAAGTAAAGAGCAATTTCAATTAAATTACTATCCTTTAACTCAATGAATTCTAGAATCTCATCCTTTGAGAAACATCCTCCCGTGTTAACCACTAAAATTACGGCCAATCGTGATTCTCTCCCTCCTTGCTTGCCCTATCTGGGAGCCCAGATGAATGACCTAAGTTATCTACTTAGTCGGATTCATCAATCGCCTCACAAGGATGAATTCCCCAGGGTCTGTCGATACCTTCTGGGCCCACGAGGAACTATCTGTAACCTCGGGAGTATATAAACCAATCTGATCTATAATACAAATTCATAAGGAGTAATCACGTATTGCCATAATTTAGGGTTTTCGAAACTCTGGCTGTCTACCAATCATGATATTTCATTTCTCCGAAATCAACCGGCTGTCTGCCGTTCAAAATTCTCAACTTGTCAACATCATCTAAAACCATCGTTTCCATAATTCCTTATCATCATTCCATTTATCCATTAACTTAACCGTCTAGGTGATTTCTAAGTACGAGCACCAAACCCCGGGAACCTAATTGTCCATTCTAAGTTATTAGGAAATAATGTAAAATATCGGTCAATCATAATAAATCATGGAATTGAATTCACATCTCTATGAAATAAAATCTATCTAACATATTAGGCATATAATAAGAAGAGGCATTATGATCAATGCTCAATATGCTAAATGTCCAGACTAAACTAGCACATGCCGTTGATATTCAATATAACGTTCATAGATAAGTTATATATATATAAATAATAACAATAAAATTTGATTCAACTGTTAACATTTTAGAAAATTTTATTATTGACACTTAGTAGCTAATTAGTACTTATAAAATAAAGCTACCAGTAGAGATAGGGAAAAACATTCTATTTTAGAAGTATAATGCATATTAAGTTATGCTTATTACTAACAGTTTACATAAATAATGCAATTTAAGTTTCACACCCTAAAGTAGGACTATACATACCTATGTAAGATCATATTTCGTGGGCTACAAGTTCTGTGGTTTGGCCGAAAATTTTACAGACTCAACCCAGTTCTTTCTTTTCCATTTCATGCCGCAATGCATACTTCGATCGTTATATACGCATAAACACGTTCAAACCAAACTATGCATATATGTATTCAACTCTACGTTAGCAAACTAAATACACCGAAAATAATTATATTTAGGGAGGTGGGTTTAACTACCTCGGTCCGAAGTTCTAGCACGTAACGGAGTAAAAAAAAATGGAGTTGGGTCGACGGTCAAGTCGCACGGCAATGGAGCTCCTCCGGTGGCTGGTTCGGGTGCGTTTTTGGGGACGAAACGGAGTAGATTCGGGGCTGGTCTTTGGGCTGTACTGGAGCTGGTTTATTGGACTATTTTCGGAGTCGAAACGGGGCTGAAACGAGAAAGAAACATGGCTGGTACGAGGCTGCTATATTGGCAGATTTCTTGGCAGTTTTCGGGAGCGTTTCGGGCTGTTTTATAGCGGGAACGGAGCTGTTTTTACAGCTGGTTTTGAGGCTGTTTACGGGTCGGTTTTGGGGGCTGTTAATAGAACCAAATGGGGTTGACAAAGCTAGCGAGATGGAGGTGCAGAATGTAGAAAGAAAAGAAAGAAAAGTGGTGACACATTGCTCTCTCTCTCTGCCGACTTGTTTCTCTCCTTCTCTGCCGTTTCTTTTCCTTTCTCTTTTGCTATCCGAAATATCCAAATGAGGAATTGCTCTTGTTTGTTTAAAAAGAGGAAGGTGGAGTGTGGAGGTTGAGATGGAGTGTGGAGGTGGTGTAGAACACATGGGGTAGTAAAGGGGTTGACAAGAGGGGTGATGGGGGTGGGTGTTGGCAGAGACAAGAGGGAGAGAGGTCTGATTTTTCTGGGGTATTTGGTGGTGTATGGCAGTGGCGTAGTGGGGAGGAGAAAGGGGGGAGTGGTTGAATGTATATTTATACTTATGAGTATATATATGTACATAATATACATGTGTGTATATGAATATGTATGAGAGTGTAAAAATATATATATATAAACATATGTATATAATATCCATATACGCGCGGTGTAAAAGAGTTAGGGTTTAAATTGAGGTAATTAAAGAATACAAACATAATTATCCACGTTAAAGGAAATAAATAATCCAAATTTTAAAATAAAAATTCGGATTATTACAGAAAAAGTATTAAATGAAAAGAAAAAACACAACAGAATCACATATATCCCCTGTTAAAACAAAATATCTCCAAATAAAAAAAGATGGCGGGAATCAAAATTCTAACCCCGTTTTTTACCTGAAAAATATAACCTTCTTGGCAATTTAGATGAACCATTTTGCCCTATTGGCCTCACCGGCCTAAGAACACAATCAGAGTCCACCCAAGAAAATTCCTCAAATTTTCAAGCAGCAAACGTTGCAAGATAAGCATAGCCGGCTTAGAGTACAAGACAGTGAAACTGCAGTTTTGGATCCCAAAAAGTTTGTTTAAGATTGCTACTCATGAATCCAAGCTTTAGGGGCCAAAAAAACCGGTGACAAAATTAAAGTTATTGGCAACTTGAGGTGTAATTTCAGAACATGAATAAAATAGATGCTCCCATCTCCATGTGTCTTGGGGTTCAATGGATTTTGGTGTATTGTAATGGTTCATTATTCTAGATAAATATATGCTTTAAATTTTTGTAATGGTATATTATGAAGACATTGTGTTGAGCAACTTTGTATGCAAAATATTTAGAAGGCCTCATTTAACAAGTTTGCTTCGGGTCTCATAACCTTTTGAACCGACACTGAAGATAAGTACCAAAAACACATCGATAATTCTAAGGGGACAGAAGTAATAATACAGAAAATGCAAAGATCGGCTCGACGAGCCACTTTTGGGTCCCACACGAATAATCAGAGCCGTTCATTCATCTTAGAATAATTTTTCTTTAAATTAAACGGGGTAGGCTTTGGATCAAGCACTTATTTCTCACCGGGCCCCTCGAAAAATTATTCTAAGATGAATGAACGGCTCTGATCATTCGTGTGGGACCCAAAAGTGGGTCTCTAAACCGATCTGTGCATTTTCTTTTTTCTATATGCGTTGCAGCTTCCAAAACACACTGCAATTCGTTCCCTCCTATATAAGTATACTGGAAATGATACCACAATGTAGTCTGGTGTGCGTTCTGGGTTCAAGTTCAACCAACTTGAGATGTGATGAAACTTAAGAATTCAATGGGAAAAAAAAAAAGAAAAAAAACACTAACAAACAGAAAGTGAACCAACTAGCAAAATGACCCACTACTGAGCCATCAGATTCCGGTCCCCCTAGTCAAGCTGGTTACAATTGTTCATCTTAACAATTAATGATACGCATTTTAAAAACTTTGTCAAGAATGAGCGTTTTATAAAATCTAACCACTAAAACTAGAACGTGTGGGTTCAAATTTTACGAGCTCGATGTCAACTGTAAATCTTGGGTTGAGGTGAGAGATTTCGGTAGAGACTCGTTTTTGGGGCAGAACTCGTCATTGTCGATTTTGTTGGGTGATTTTCCTGACTATAAAATCGTATTTACTCCACGGATGACAATCCTTATGTTTTCATCTTCCTCGTTCGATTCAAATCAGGTATAATCTTTCTTCTTCTTCTTCTTCTTCTTTTATAACCGAATGTCCGGTCCAATTTGCGTACATCTTGACTACTTTCGACGTCCTGAAATTAACGACCGGACATAACCCCAGTGACGCTAAGAATTTGCTCGCTAAAGAATGCCCTGTTTCCTTCTAAATCAAGGGATCAAGTATCCCAATACTTCATAATTTCTAGTGTTTTCTTTTTTAATATATACGTTGCCGTCACTTGCGGTTAACCAAACAACAAATAACGACTAAATATTCCTTGGGTATGAACAGAAAAATATAATAAGAATAGATAATCCTTGGATATGAACAATAAAAAAACCTGTCCAATTTAAAGGATTTTTTCATGTTTGGAAATAAAAACAGAGGAAATTTTGCTAGATATGAACAAAATTTCAGCAGAAAGTATTTCTAAGAGAGGAAATTTTGAACGAGCGAAACTCGACTCAAATTCATAATTAAATTTGTAGTTGCGCAAGTAAAATACACAAGTACGACACCGTCACACCGAAGTTTATGACGTAAAACCTACTCAATCAATCTAAAGACAGAATCATGTTACGTGGACTCTAGTTTACGACCCTATTATGATAAATCAAAATCCTACGCATGATCTTCTATTTATCGATCAATTTGGCTCGCGAAAAAAAAAAAAAAAATTCATTTGGCTTGATATTTCTTGTTGTGATTTGGCTTCCTTCGAAAATTCCTCTGTCTCTCTTTCCCCTGTCGGACTTTACCGATAACGCCCCACGACTCCAACTCGAAGCAAAATTGCTCATGCTCATCGTCATCTAGTTTTCGTTGCTCCCTTTCTTCTTGTGCTTGCAATTGTATCTTCGCGCGTTCTTGATCTTCTTGTCGTCGTTTTTGTCGCAGTTCCCTTTCTTTTTGCGCTCGTAGGCATACCCTCATGCATTCTTGTTCTTGTTGGAGTTCGAATTGAATGAAGGCTTTAATCTCCATCTCCATGAACCCCGCAGGCATCCATGGCAATCCGAAATCGAAGCACGAAATTGGAGAAATTGAATCCATTCCAAGTATTTCTCTTCGGAAGTTGCTCGATATTTGTAGTACTAGTTTTGCTGTTTTCTTATACGTAGAAGGGAATGCTTGAATGTATTTATAAGACCAACCAAAATTCTATTTGGTTTAGGTTTAGAAGTGTGATATTGGAAAAAAAAATTGGGTGCTAGGCTACTCCCGTCGCAGCCGTCCAAAAGGGTTATGAACGGTCCAGATTTCTTTCTCCTCTATCTCTCTCCCTCTTCTGTCTCTTCTGTCTCTCCTCTTTTTCTATTTAATAAAATCCAGACCATCCAAAAGTGTTTTGGACTACCGAGATGGGTGCTCGAGCACGGCCAATGGTGCCCACCCGGCACCCAAAAACTTATCGTGAAACAGGCCCTATGCTTAATACATTGGGAGATGTTTTAGTTAGTCTTTGGACTCTTAGTCAAATTATTCAACGGCTAGAGATGATGATCAGGGTATCACTATCTACACTCTTATCATGGGTGTTAGTCGAGCCAAACATGATAAAACTCAGACTTGGCCCAAACTCTTTTTGCACCTAAGCCTGTGCTTGAGCAAATTTATTGGTCAAACTCGGCTCACAATGTGACTGAAGGTATTTACATTATTCGTGAAAACAATGTGACTGAACGTGAGCGTCAGCTTACGCTACGCCCTCGCTCGCCGCCTTCTAATTTTGATAGAGTACGTGCGGGGTTTCAGTCCGAATTTTCTCATGTGATGCCCTAATTATACTTAACATCTTACATATTCTCTAAATCAACTATTGAGATGACACTTTCATTCAAAGTGACACAAAACAACGTTGTATTGAGGTCAACAGAAAAAATATTAAATGGAAAAAAAAAACACAATAGAATCACAAATATCCCCTGTTAAAAAAAAATATCTCCGATAAAAAAGGTAGGCGGGAATCAAAATTCTAACCTCTTCTTTTACCTGAAAAAACTAACCTTGTTGGCAATTTAGATGAACCATTTTTCTCTATTGGCCGCACCAGCCTAGGAACACAAGCAGAGTCCACCCAAGAAAATTCCTCAAATTTTCTTGCATCAAACGTCACAAGATAAGCATAGCCGGCTTAGATTACATGACAGTGAAGCCGCGGATTTGGTTCCCAAAAAAGTTTGTTTAAGACTGCTACTCTAGAAATTAGGTCCAATCCAAACTTTAGGGGCCAAAAAAACCGGTGACAAAATTAAAGTTATTGGCAATTTCAGGTGTATTTTCAGAACATGAATAAAATAGATGCTCCCATCTCCATGTGTCTTGGAGTTCAATGGATTTTGGTGTATTGTAATGGTTCATTATTCTGGATAAATATATATGCTTTAAATTTTTGTAATGGTATATCTTTTATTACAGTTTATTATGAAGACATTGTGTTGAGCAACTTTGCATGCAAAATATTTAGAAGACCTCATTTAACAAGTTTGTTCCAGGCCTCATAAACTTTTGAACCGAGACTGAAGATAAGTATCAAAAACATTGTCTTGTTCATTTAGTAGTTTTTGTTTAGTATAGTTTTGGAAATAGGGGTAATGAGTGGGGAGAGCTAGAGAGAGAAATAAGAGTAATGATTACAAAACAAAACTAAAACTGTGAAACGAACCAGGTCACTAGTCTGTAATTCATTCCCTCCTATATTGGTATACTGGAAATGATATCACAATGTAGTCTAGTGTGGGTCTTGGGTTCAAGTTCTACCAACTTGAGATGTGATCGATGAAACATAAGAAATCAATTGAAAAAAAAAAAGAAAAAAGTGAAGCAACTAGCAAACTAACCCACTACTGAGCCATCAGACTCAGGCCCCTAGTGAGGCTGGTTATTACAGGGGTGAAGTGCAGCATCTCATCCGACGGTTATCCATCTTAGCAATTAATGGTACGCATTTTAAAACTTTGAACTCACATGGGGTGTGGGGTTGTGGTTGGTTGTGGCACAAAGTTTGTGTCACAATCATTTTTGTTGTCAGGAATGAGTGTTTTAAAACTATTTTGGACAGCTGAGATATGACACTGCACCCTTGTGCCCAGCCTCGTTACAAGACCCGAATCCTTGAGCCATCGTTATAGTATATAACTTTTGCAATTTTTGTTCTTTTGAAGTCACTTTTTGGTCACCTTTTTTGTGTTTGTTTTGATAAGTAATCTTTCTTGGCCTTTTTTCAGATCTAAGTTTTCGCGATAAACCTATGGTTACCGAAACCCAACGTACATAAATTGTACTAATCGGCGTGCGGGACCCAAAAGTGGGTCCCGCACGAATGATCCGAATTGTTCAATAATTTTAAAATAATTTTCCGAGTTTCCCTGCAAAAAAAATTAGTTCAATTGGATATGGGTAAGTGCTGCTTGCGCCCTTGGATTGTTTTCCAATTTGATTTCGCCAAGCGTAGGGTTTAGGCCGGCGGTAGCATAATAACCGGAAGTCCGGGTCGAGTCCACAGAGACCGAATGCGCTAAGCGTGAGTTGATTCGCGAATGATGGATTCAGCCTTAAAGCGGCAAACTTGGCGTTTGGAGTTTGTTTGGTGGAATTCTCTTAACTTCGAGAATGACGTGGAAGATTAAAAAGCTAATTAAAAGCAAGGCTAAGTCTAGGGGATTTTAACAAACCACAACCAAAGTTAATCCGTTCCTCTCTCGATAACCGGCTCGGGGCATCGTTAGATGATCCCGAACGAAAGATTTAGAGTTTAAAACCATTAACTAGAGAATGTGTTTCACAAAGATTAGGATTCTTGTGCCATTTAGACAAACCTTTGGATTGCCATAGCCGTAAGCATCACACGTGCCAAGTGGTCAAGCCATTGGCGACGTGTGATCAAAGGGGTTAACAAACCCGAATTTTGATACATAAAATCAATCCTAATTCTTTGATAAACAAACGGTGTATGCCATTTTTGTTGAGAGAAACATATTAACTTGAGTCATGGAGTGTTAATCACCCCATGACCAAGCCTAAGTAAACTACTCACAAAACATACTAGGAAATTTGAAGGAAATAAAGAACATGACATACATTCTTAAAAACTAATTTTATATGATGTTCTAAACCTTGCCTACAACTTTAAACCTTAAGAAATTAACCAAAAACACATAAATACTTAAGTTTTCAAAGGAACAAGCTAGGAGAGGAGAGATAAAATTTAACCAGTAAAAACACGAACAAACTAGATTTATATGGAGATCCAAAGATTACAAGAACTATTAATAAACGAGAAATTAACGGAAACTTAGTACTTACTTGAGTTCCTAAGGAAATTAGAGCTTCAATCCCCTCCAACAATGGAGGAGAGAGAAGAGAGCAAAAAATGAAAGACTAAATTAAAGCTAAGGCAAAAGTGTAGTGAGTTATGAGAGAGAAAGAGGGAGGGAGAGATATATACACAAAGCCTTTCTCTCTCAAAAAAATATCCTAAAAGGTGTAAGTTTCCATAAGTAGAAAGTCCAACAAGTGGGGTAGATGCATTTTCGGGTTGCTAGGTATTGATACCTATCAATACTGGTATCAATACCTGCATACAAAATGTTACCCGTAAGGCCTGGGTATCGATACCAAGTTTGGGGGTATCGATACCCACTTTTCTGTCTAGCTTTGTTCTTCAGAGGTATTGATACCTATCAATACCTGTACCAAAACTAAGGCATTTGAGGTTGCCTGTTCTTTCTTTGCCATCCATTGACTTTGTGTGCTATCGGGCATCTTCCAAAACACTTCCGAACATCGTGCGAGCTTCGGGAAGGGGAGCACTTGGTCTCGTGAGTCCTCGTTCACTCCCGGATTCGACCGGGAGTGATTGTAAGCCTTAGACACGCCTTTAGCCTTCCGGCTTGATCTTGTGCCTTCTAAACTTCCCGAGCCTTAACCAAATCTTCATTTCTTGGCTCTCGAGGCTCGATGGTGGAGTGTCATGGGGCGCTTGGCCCTTGAATTCTTGGGATGCTTGCCAAAGCGCTTCGAATCGCGCCTTATGCCGTGGTTTTACCTGAGACTTTCAAAAACACACTTCGTGCAACATCAAGCGTATAAGGCGCTAAAACGCGTGTGTGTGTGAACAAAAAGGGCTAGATAAACCCGGATATATACAACATTGGGGGCTTATCAAGTGCTTCATCAAAATTCAAGTTTTTCATTCAGAACTTAGGATCCTGAATTCTGAATGAAAAACTTAAAGTTTGGATGAAACACTTACGCATATCCAATTGAGTTGATTTTTTGCAGGGAAACTTGAAAAATTATTTTAAAATTATTGAACGGTTCGGATCATTTGTGCAAGACCCATAACTGGGTCCCGCAAGCCGATTAGTACAATTTCGGTACCTGTAGCATCGTCCAAGTTTTCGTCTTAGCCTTTAACAGTAAAGTACATCAGCTTATTGTTGATTAAGCTCTTGGTTTTCTTAAGTTTTTATTTAATTAGAAATGATACTCCCTCCGTCTGGATTAGTTTGTCCCTCGTTTTATTGCAATTAGATAAAAAAAACTAAGTGATATATTTAAATTGGTAAGTAAGTATATGTCCAACATAGATTTTTGTGGACGGTCCACCGGATTTCGGATTTGATTTTGAAAATAGAGTCGCCACCCGGGTTTTTAGAAAATGGTTTAGGACCCGAGAAACCGTTTTGAAAAATGATTGAGAAAATGATTTATAAAACCAATTGAAAACCAGAGATTCGTTTTGGGTTCGGGAGCCAGGTTACGAACGGGGAAGGGTATTAATGCACCCCGTTCGCCCGATTAAAAATCGGTCTTTACTAAACGTTTGTGGGATTTTACAGAAAACATTTTATTACCGAATTTTAGCAAATGATCATTTAAGCAAAACAGACAATAACAATGAAATATATAATTCACAGCAAAAATCCAGCATTTGAACTGTTTATGCAGTGGATTGTTCAAGATTTTGATTTTCACAGGAAAAGTGTGTCGTGCGGCACACTGGATGTACCGCACAGCCCTGTTCATCAAATCAACGGTCAAATTTTTAAAGAAGCACCGTACGGCACTCCAGGTGTACCGTGCGGTACAGAGGGAGTGCCGTGCGGCACTGTCGGCTGCAGGACAGTTTTAAAAATCTGGATTTTCGACATGGTTAAATGCAAGCATATTCAAGACATGGAATGTGGTAAAAACTAGACTACTTTGAATGGGAAAACAGTGTGTTCAAGTATGGAATGTCCCTCCTCATTAAATCGCTCCGTACGAGGCGATATTTTCACCGTACGACGCGACCGGGAGGTGTGAAATCAAACTGGTTTTTACTATAACATGGGCATACCGAACGTGGAGATGATATTAATTATCATCCCACATCCGGCCTCCCTCCCCTCAGGGCATTAAGTTACGGAATTGGCGAAACGGGATTATACCTTCGGTGTTGAACTCTCGGATTGAGCTTCTTCTTTGAACTTCTGAATGTGGTTTGAACTCCCTTTGGCCTCTAGCTTCAATCAAGTATTGTTGCAGAGAGGATTGAAGGTTTGGATTTGGCGGGCTTGGAATGACTACCCGCGGGTTTGGAACCCAGCAGAGGATTGGGTTTTGGTTGAATTTGCTTTGGAGGAGGTTATGAGATGA
>CM029273.1:35824482-35826520 GCA_016920895.1 Vaccinium myrtillus | reverse complement strand
CATATTTTTCCAATAACCACAGCGGCGAGTGGATGAGAGGATTTCAGCATTTTGTTGGTGGTACGACTAG
Organism: Vaccinium myrtillus; assembly: GCA_016920895.1. Classification (NCBI taxonomy): domain Eukaryota; kingdom Viridiplantae; phylum Streptophyta; class Magnoliopsida; order Ericales; family Ericaceae; genus Vaccinium; species Vaccinium myrtillus. The sequence continues at coordinate 35,826,450 of CM029273.1, read as the reverse complement.
TCCTGCAGCTGAAATTTGGAGCCTTCAAGACGATCTCCAATCAAGAATGGTCCAAACTAGAAATTGGGGCAATTCGATATTGGCTATTGGGCTCATATCAACAATTCTTGTGATGGACTGAAGGTTTTTGATGGATTTGTTCATGTTTTGAAATTAAAACAGAGGAAAGTTTGCTTGATATGAAAAAGATTTCAGCAGAAAGTATTTCTAACAAGTAAAGGAACAGGCGAAACTTGACTCAAATTCATAAATTTGTAGTTGCGCCACTAAAATACACAAATACGACAACGTCACACACCGAAGTTTACGACCTAAAACCTACTTGATCAATGTAAAGACAAAATCATGTTAAATGGACTCTAGTTTACGACCTAAACCTAATACGATAAATCAAAATCCTATGCATGATCTTCTATTTATCAATTAATTTGGTTCGCGGAAAAAAAAAAGTAATTCATTTGGCTTGATATTTCTTCTTGTGATTTGGCTTCCTTTGAAAATTCCTCTGCCTCTCCTTCCCGTGTCGGACTTTACCAATAACGCCCCACGACTCCAACTCGAAGCAAAGTTGCTCATGCTCATCGTCGTCCAGTTTTCGTTGCTCCCTTTCTTCTTGCGCTTGCAATTGTTTCTTCGCGCGTTCTTGATCTTCTTGTCGTCGTTTTTGTTGCAGTTCCCTTTCTTTTTGCGCTCGTAAGCATATCCTCATGCATTCTTGTTCTTGTTGCAGTTCGAATTGAATGAAGGCTTTAATCTCCATCTCCATGAACCCCGCAGGCATCCATGGTAATCCGAAATCGAAGCACGAAATTGGAGAAATTGAATCCATTCCAAGTATTTTTCTTCGGAAGTTGCTCGATACTTGTAGTACTAGTTTTTCAGTTTTGTTATACCTAGAAGGGAATGCTTGAATATATTTATAAGAACAACCGAAATTCTATTTGGTTTAGGTTTAGAAGTGTGAGTTTGGAGAAAAAATTTGGGTGCTAGGCGGTACTCATCGCGGCCGTCGAAAAGTGTTGTGAAAGGTCTATCTCTCTCTCTCTCCACTTTTTCTGTTTAAAATTCAGACCATCCAAAAGTGTTTTGGACTGCCAAAATGGATGCTCGGGCACGGCCAATGGTGCCCACCCGGCACCCAAATACTTCTCGTGAAACAGGCCCTAAATTTAATGATTGGGAGATGTTTTAGTTAGTCTTGGACTCTTAATCAAATTATTCAACGGCTAGAGATGATGATCTGGGTATCACTATCTACACTCTTATCATGGGTGCTAGTCGAGCCAAACATGTAGAACATAATAAAACTCACGCTTGGTCCGAACTCTTTTTTGCACCTATTCAGGCTTGGCTCGAGGTGAGAGTATTTTTGAACAAATTAATTGTTCAAACTTGGTTCACAATGTGACTGAAGGTATTTGCATTATTTGTGAAAACAATGTGACTGGGACTCGGGTTCGTGTTGTCCCTTCGGGGTTAGCATGAATACTGGCCGATCACGGTCGTCCATGGTCGGCCATGGACGGCTTAGATCACATCTTGTCCAAATAAATCTAAACCGTCTGCTGCCAAACAGATCTGAGTCGTCCATGGCCAACCACGGACGGATTTGATCAGTCCAGCATCCATGATGTCCTTGAAGAGACAACACATCCCCCATTCCGACTGAAGGAGAGAGTCAGCTTACGCTCCGGCCTCTCCCGCCCACTTCTAATTTCGATAGAGTACTTGCGGGGTTTCATGTACGTATTTTCTTATGTGATGCCCTAATTATACTTAGTATCTTACCTATTCACTAAATCAACTATTGATATTACACTTTCATTAAAAGTGACACAAAACAACGTTGTTTTGAGGTCGACGGAAAAAGTATTAAATGAAAAGAAAAAACACAACAGAATCACATATATCCCCTGTTAAAAAAAAATATCTCCAAATAAAAAAAGATGGTGGGAATCAAAATTCTAA
>CM029273.1:35796982-35819482 GCA_016920895.1 Vaccinium myrtillus | reverse complement strand
CCATTCTTTCTATTATGGCACGTGATCTACTAACCCCTCCTGTATCTTCAGTGGCATCGGAATCAGCTTTTAGTGCAGGCAATAGAGTGTTGGACGAGAGGAGAAGTAGACTAGGTGCGGAGATTTTGGATTGTCTAATATGCTTGAAAGATTGGGAGGATGCGCGTCTTGGAATTCAAAGCTCATCTGCAGATGATTACATAGAATATTATCAGGACTTGACTGCTCTAGTTTGAACTATGATTTTAGGACTAATCTGAGTTTGTTTCAGAAAAAAAGGAAGGGCAGCTAGGCAAACTGGTTGGCTAAAGTATAGTCAAGCAGTAAGTTAACACAGCTGCTAACATTAAATTTAGAGGCACAAAACTAGCACTTGACTGCTATAGTTTGAGCAGTGCAAGGTTGATAGTGTCGGACATAAGCTCTTGTTAAACAAAACCTTTTTCAAACAGCAGAGATTCATTACAACTAAAGATGCATTGATACTGCTTTGAGGATACATACTAATGAAAGAACTGAATACTGAATATTGGTAATCACAACATGTCTACTGGAAGGAAAGACTGTTGGAACTGTCGGCTGTGGGCGTATTGAAAGGCTGTTGCTCCAAAGATTGAAGCCTTACTTGAATCTTGGAATATAATGGTCCAGTTGGATAGTTGGTGTATGCAGGTTCTGATTGCTAGACATTCTGTTTGTATAATGGCAGCATTCCAGTTGTTATGTCTCCAATGGATGGAGGCAATCCTTGGTTTGTTGTTCAGTCTCCAAGGAAGGAGGCATTCCTTGATTAGCTATTATATTACTTGCATCTTTGATATCTTGTGGGTTTTCATGCATCTTTGATTTCTTAAGGGTTGCAAGGGCTGTTGCAATCTGCGTTTTATGTATTCAGTACAAGGGCTGTTGTACTGAATTCTCACACTACTGCTAGTTGAGAAGTAGCTATTACTTGTTACTTGTGAATCTACTTTTGTGGCATTCTGTAGCTGCAGCAGCTGCTGCCTATAGACCTTAGTTGTTACCTGTTTGGCTGCTCTGTTTCACTAATATTTCATGTTTGGTAGCCTTGACCAAGTATGATTTACCTTGCATGGTAGCTCTACTACTGCATGCTAGCCTTTTCTGCATATACTCTCTGCTGTTACATTACTGCTGCTGCTGCATTTGTATGCACTGGTTGTGCATTATTCTCGGGATGCCGTATGCCTTTGGGCAGTCTTGTCTCACTAACCTAATTGAGGAACACACCGAATATCTCTCACAGCCCAGTTAGGGCAGCATGTTTTGCAGGTTTACAAAGTTCACACCCAACAGTATGCAAGGCTCTCCCGCTGGAGTACATCTATTGTGGAGACCCACAGGGCAGTCATCTTTAAGCAGTGGACCAACTCGCAGCAAAATGCAGAGTCCCACAGTGAGCAAATCCAGCAATGAGCTACCGGCTTGTACTAATCTGCTAGTGCTTGCTGCATCACTATTGCTTGCTGCATCGTGTATGATCTGTTAGTATTAGCTGCATTGTGTCTGAACTGCTAGTGCTTGCTACATGATCCAATCGTTTACGCATTGTGTTTATTCCTACTTGTGGGCTGCCATTGTTTGGGCGACGTTATGTAGAGTTGTAACTCAGATGCTACATTTCCAAACTAGATGCTGCCCAAAAATTCTAAGGGCTTGATCTTGTGTGTATTGGGTTATGTACATGTTGTTTGATTTGCTTAACCTAGCCTTGGGGGGTTGTCCCTAGGCATGTTTGATCCCTTTGGGGAGGGGGCGTCCTCCCATATGGGGTGCATCTGCACCTTATTGATACACATTGTTTCATCCCATTATAGAGCTGCACCCAGACTGCTATGATACTCAACCCATGGTGTCAAATCTGCTCTTGCTCATTCAGATGCTGCTATTGTTCACCTATTTGCGGAGTCTGCATTTCAGTAATTCACTCAGATCAAGGATACTTGAAGCATTGCACAAGGATACTCGAAGCATTGCACAAGGATACTCGAAGATATGAGTTTCAGTTTAGGTCATTGTTAGAATACAAGTCAGTTTCCTGCTTTAGTTTCTCCTTCATTATTTTCTCCATTGTAAGCAATTGATGCATTAATTGTGTTCCAATTCACAGCCGTTGTTAGTCTCTTACTCTTTTTCTATGAAGCTCAGTATAAGAGTAGAAAATCGAAAATGTGTTCATGAGTTCATCTGATAATGTTCCATCTCTAAACTTATCTCAGTTTTTTTGTTCCATCTCTGAATCATTTGGAATATTATGATTCCACGATCCAAATCTTGTTGTGGATCAAAGGCCTTGCTAATTGTTTCCAACTGGGCTTTCTATTTTCTACTGGGAATAACTCATGTTGGAGTTGATTGAGTTTGGTTTGAATGTTAGTATGTTACATTGTAACTTGTAAGCTATAGCCTATAGTTATTGGATATAAAAAAAAAAAATTCCCTGACAAAACTTGGCTAGATTAAACGGACTCGGAAAAAAATTGTGACGAAAATCGGAGATGTGACGGCACGATTACAAAATGGCACGGCACGATGCGGCACGATTATGTAAACGGGCCGGCACGACACGGCACGATTAAGAAATGGCACGGCACGGCACGGCACGGTTTAGTAAACGGGCCGGCACGGCACGGCACGAAGCACGGTTGGCACGAAACTAAATGGGCCATGCCGGCACGGCACGGCCCGTATGACACCTCTAGGCGAGCCACTTTTGGGTCCCACACGAATAATCAGAGCCGTTCATTCATCTTAGAATAATTTTTCTTTGAATGAAACTGGTGGGCTTTGGATGAAGCACTTATTTCTCACCGGGCCCCTCGAAAAATTATTCCAAGATGAATGAACGGCTTTGATCATTTGTGTGGGACCCAAAAGTGGGTCCCTAAGCCGATCTGTGCATTTTCTTTTTTCTATATGCGTAGCATGCCTCCAAAACACAGTGCAATACGTTCCCTCCTATATAAGTATACTGGAAATGATTTCACAATGTAGTCTAGTGTGGGTTCTGGGTTCAAGTTCAACCAACTTGAGATGTGATGAAACACTAACAAACAAAAAGTGAACCAACTAGCAAAATGACCAACTACTGACGTTGATCATTAGTATTTGTTTCCATTGATTTTCAGGTCTTGAAGTTTTGATTTTATTACATTGGTAATTTCGGTTTAATCACAAAAAGTGAACATATTTTTCCAACAACCACAACGGCGACTGGATGAGAGGATTTCAGCGTTTTGTTGGTGTTACGACTAGTCTTGCAGCTGAAATTTTGTGATGGATTGCAGCTTCTTGATGGATTTGTTCATGATTTTCTTCGATGAGCACTTCAAAGTTTGAAATATATTTCTACAAAAGAAAAGAAATTAGTTTTCAGGTCTTCTTCTTCTTCTTTTATAACCTAATGTCCGGTCCAACTTGCATGTGTGCATCTCGACTACTTTCGATGCCCTGAAAGTAACGACCAGACATAACCCCCAGTGACCCTAAGAATTTGCTCGCTAAAGAATGCCCTTCATTCATTCGTATTACGATCACTTTGATTCAGATGTGATGAAATATAATAAGAATAGATATTCCTTGGATATGAACAATTAAAAAACCTGTCCAATTTAAAGGATTTTTTCATGTTTGGAAATAAAAACAGAAGAAATTTGCTAGATATGAACAAAATTTCAACAGAAAGTATTTCTAACAGAGGAAATTTTGAACGAGCGAAACTTGAATCAAATTCATAAATTTGTAGTTGCGCAAGTAAAATACACAAATACGATACCGTCACACCGAAGTTTATGACGTAAAACCTACTCAATCAATCTAAAGACAGAATCATGTTAAATGGACTCTAGTTTACGACCTAAACCTAATACGATAAATCAAAATCCTCCGCATGATCTTCTATTTATCAATCAATTTGGTTCGCGGAAAAAAAAAATTTCATTTGGCTTGATATTTCTTCTTGTGATTTGGCTTCCTTTGAAAATTCCTCTGCCTCTCCTTCCCCTGTCGGACTTTACCAATAACGCCCCACGACTCCAACTCGAAGCAAAGTTGCTCATGCTCATCATCGTCCAATTTTTGTTGCTCCCTTTCTTCTTGCGCTTGCAATTGTTTCTTCGCGCGTTCTTGATCTTCTTGTCGTCGTTTTTGTTGCAGTTCCCGCTCTTTCTGCGCTTGTAAGCATATCCTCATGCATTCTTGTTCTTGTTGCAGTTCAAATTGAATGAAGGCTTTAATCTCCATCTCCATGAACCCCGCAGGCATCCATGGTAATCCGAAATCGAACCACGAAATTGGAGAAATTGAATCCATTCCAAGTATTTTTCTTCGGAAGTTGCTCGATACTTGTAGTACCAGTTTTGCAGTTTTGTTATACCTATGGAATGCTTGAATATATTTATAAGAACAACCGAAATTCTATTTGGTTTAGGTTTAGAAGTGTTATATTGGAATAATAATTTGGGTGCTAGGCGACACCCGTCGCAGCCGTCCAAAAGAGTTGTGAACGGTCCAGATTTCTTTCTCCACTCTCTCTCTCTCTCTCTCTCTCTCTCTCTCTCTCTCTCTCTCTCTCTCTCTCTCTCTCTCTCTCTCTCTCTCTTGTCTCTCCTCTTTTTCTATTTAATAAAATCCAGACAATCCAAAACTGTTTTGGACTGCCGCGCGAGATGGGTGCTCAGGCACGGCCAATGGTGCCCACCCAGCACCCAAAAACTTCTCGTGAAACAGGCCCTAAGTTTAACAATTGGGAGATGTTTTAGTTATTTTTGGACTCTTAATCAAATTATTCAACTAGCTAGAGATGATGATCAAGGTATCACTATCTACACTCTTATCATGGGTGTTAGTCGAGCCAAACATGTCGAACATAATAAAACTCAGGCTTGGTCCGAACGCTTTTTTCACCTATTCAGGTTTGGCTCGAGTCGAGAATTGTTCAAACTCGACTCACAATGTGACTGAAGGTATTTACATTATTTGTGAAATCAATGTGACTGAAGGGACAGCACCATCCCCCATTCCGACTGAAGGTGAGCGTCGGCTTATGTTCCAGCCTCACCCGCCCCCTTCTAATTTCGATAGAGTATGTGCGGGGTTTCAGTCTGAATTTTCTCATGTGATGCCCTAATTATACTTTAGCATCTTTACCTATTCACTAAATCAACTATTGATATTACAGTTTCATTAAAAATGACACAAAACAACGTTGTTTGGAGGTCAACGGAAAAAATATTAAATGAAAAGAAAAAACACAATAGAATCACATATATACCCTGTTAAAACAAAATATCTCCGAATAAAAAAAGAATGCAGGAATCAAAATTCTAACCTCTTTTTTTACCTGAAATATATAACCTTGTTGGCAATTTAGATGAACCATTTTGCTCTATAGGCCTCACCGGCCTAAGAACACAATCAGAGTCCACCCAAGAAAATTCCTCAAATTTTCATGCAGCCGGCTTAGAGTACAAGAGAGTGAAGTTGCAGTTTTGGGTCTCAAAAAAGTTTGTTTAAGACTTCTACTCATGAAATTAGGCCCAATCCAAGCTTTAGGGGCCAAAATACCGGTGACAAAATTAAAGTTATCAGCAACTTGAGGCGTAATTTCAGAACATGAATAAAATAGATGCTCCCATCTCCATGTGTCTTGGAGTTCAATGGATTTTGGTGTATTGTAATGGTTCATTATTCTGGATAAATATATGCTTTAAATTTTTGTAATGGTATATCTTTTATTACAGTTTATTATCAAGACATTGTGTTGAGCAACTTTGTATGCAAAATATTTAGAAGGCCTCAGTTAACAAGTTTGCTTCGGGTCTCATAAACTTTTGAGCCGACACTGAAGATAAGTACCAAAAACACACCGATAATTCTAAGGGGACAGAAGAAATAAGACAGAAAATGCACAGATCGGCTCGGCGATCTACTTTTGGGTCTCACACGAATAATCAGAGCCGTCCATTCATTTTAGAATAATTTTTCTTTAAATGAAACGGGGTGGGCTTTGGATCAAGCACTTACGCACGTTCGATTGAGGTGATTTCTGACCGGGCCCCTCGGAAAATTATTCTAAGATAAATGAACGGTTTTGATCATTCGTGTGGGACCCAAAAGTGGGTCCCTAAGCCGATCTATGCATTTTCTTTTTGCTATATGCGTAGCAGCTTCCAAAACACACTGCAATACGTTCCCTCCTATATAAGTATACTGGAAATGATTTCACAATGTAGTCTAGTGTGGGTTCTGGGTTCAAGTTCAACCAACTTGAGATGTGATGAAACTTAAGAAATCAATGGGAAAAAAAAAAAACACTAACAAACAAAAAGTGAACCAACTAGCAAAATGACCCACTACTGAGCCATCAGACTCAGGGCCCCCAAGTGTGAGGCTGGTTATTATAGGGGTGTAGTGCAACATCTTAGTCGGCAGTTGTCCATCTTAACAATTAATGATACGCATTTTAAAAACTTTGTCAAGAATGATCGTTTTAACAAATCTAACCACTAAAACTAGAACGTGTGGGTTCAAATTTTACAAGCTCGATGTCAACTGTAAATCTTGGGTTGAAGTGAGAGATTTGGGTAGAGACTCGTTGTTTTTGGGGAAGAACTCGTCATTGTCGATTTTGTTGGGTGATTTTCCTGACTATAAAATCGTATTTACTCCACGGATGACAATCCTTATGTTTTCGATCAACTAGAGTCTCATCGTATAGATGATGGATTAATTGAGTCATTGCATGTGCCAGGTTACGAAGATGCTGCAAAAAATCTTGTGTTGGCCTCCCCCAATTTGGGTACTGCCGAAGGCGAAACAAGAATTCTGTTTTTTTCTTTTAGATGGGTCGCCAGACCTTCCAATTGTAGTGCTATTTTGGGGGATTCCGATGCAAAACGAAAGCACCGTAGCGGGGTGAAATCTGTCTTAAATATAGAACGCAAGAGTCGGCTTGATCATTAGTGTTTGTTTCCATTGATTTTCAGGTCTTGAAGTTTTGATTTTATTACATTCGTAATTTCGGTTTAATCACAAAAAGTGAACATATTTGTCCAACAACCACAATGGCGAGTGGATGAGAGGATTTCAGCGTTTCGTTGGTAGTTCGAATTGAATGAAGGCTTTAATCTCCATCTCCATGAACCCCGCAGGCTTTACTACTTGGTTTAGGTTTAGGTTTAGGTTTAAGAGTGTGAAATAGAAATTTTTTTGGAAGTGTCGGGCGGGTAACACATGGCCGTGCCCGAGCACCTATCTCGGCTGTCCAAAAGTGTTTTGAACCGCCCAGATTTCTTTCCTCTCTCTCCTCTCTATCTTCTCCCTCTCTCCTATTTTTCTATTTAAAATCTGGGCCGTCCAAAAGTATTTTCGACAGCCCAGATGAGTGCTCGGGCATGGCGATATATAAACTCTTTCCATGGGCGCTAATTAATCGAGCCAAACAAGTCGGACACAGTAATACTCAGGCTTGGCCCGAACTCTTTTTGCACCTATTCAGGCTTGGCTCGAACTTGAGAATTTTTTTGACTCGGCTCACAATGTGATCGAAGGTGGGCGTAGGCATACGCTCCAGCCTCGCCTGCCCCCTTCTAATTCTGATAGAGTACATGCAGGGTTTTAATCCGGATCTTCTCATGTGATGCCCTAATTATACGTAACATCTTAACTATTCACTAAATCAACGATTGAGAGTGACACAAAACAACGTTGTTTTGAGGTCAACGGAAAAAGTATTATAAGGAAAAAAGTAAAAACAATAGATCGAGTCACATATATCCCCTGTTAAGACAAAATATCTCCAAATAATCAAAATTCTAACCTCTTTGTTTTTACCTGAAAAATCTAACCTTGTTGGCAACTTAGATGAACCATTCTGCTATATTGGCCGCACATGCCTAAGAACACAATCAGAGTCCACCCCAAGAAAATTCCTCAATCTTCATGAAGCAAACGTTGCAAGATAAGCAAAGCCCAGCAAGCCTCCGGGTATGGGCAACCCCCGGGGTGGGGCAACACACACAAAAAAAAATGTAATTTTTATATAAATAAAACTATGTTTCCGTACATATCGCATAGTGTGTGCTTGACTTTATGGTCCTGGGTGCTGCCTATCCCCTGCAAGAGTTCGGTTCGATTCCCCTTGAGCTCTTGATCCTTTTTGGCTTCTCTTCTGAGTTATTGGCAACTTGAGGTTAGAATATGAATAAAACAGATGCTTCCATCTCCATGTGTCTTGCGGTTCAATGGATTTTAATGTATTGTAATGGTTTATTTCTGGATAATTATATGTTTTAAATTTTTGTAATGACATATCTTTTGTAACAGTTTATGTGAAGACATTATTGTGTTGAGCAACTTTGTATGTAAAATATTTAGAAGACCTCATTTAAGAAATTTGCTTCGAGCCTCATAAACTTTTAAGCCGGCACCGAAGATATGTACCAAAAACACACTGTAATTGATCCCCTCCCATATGGGTATACTGGAAATGATAATGTAGTGTAATGTGGGTTTTGGGTTCAAGTCCAAGCAACTTGAGATGTGATGAATTAGAGGTGTCAAACAGGCCGTTCCGGCATGTCAAACAGGTCGTTCCGTGCCGGAATGGCCGATTTAATTTCGTGCTTCGTGCAGTGCCGTGTCGGCTCGTTTACTAAACCGTGTCATGCTGTGCCATTTCTTAATCGTGCTGGCCATTTACTTAATTGTGCCGTGCCATTTTGTAATCATGTTGTGCCCGTGCCTGCACATCTGCAAGTTTCGTCGAATTTTTTTGTATAATCTAGCTAACTATAGCTATATTGACTTATTAAAAAGTATATACCATATAATTCGATTTTTTTTGTATTATAATGTAGCCGAATTTCGGCGACTCGGTGTATTGACTCTAGTTAATAGAATATTTTGTTCTAGAACGTGTGGGTTCAAAGTGTTGAAAACATATGGTTTTGTACTCAGATTTTGAGTGAATTGGAAATTGTCTTCAAATTATATCATTGGATAAATAATTAACATTTTGAGTGGGTGAAAATTTCTTTTAATTAGTTATTAATCCCTTTGGATTTACCTTGAATTGGAAGCTAATATACCTAGAGTTGCATTTCTTATAAACCAAGAGTTGCATCACTTTGTTTGTATTTCAACGGGTATAAGGTGGCACCTCTTCGAGCTATAATAGTAGTCGTTCAGCCAGGTACCACTTCGAACAGTTGTATGCTTGTTCCAGCTTCTTTTCCAACAGTCACGTCTGTACGGTTCTGAATGGGCTCGTACTCTCCGTTCGGGTGCCTGCTTTTCTCTGAATAGGACGCTCCTCTTCCTTATTCATTTAGTGTTTTCCCATTGCTTTCATTCTGCACTTACTACATAAAATATTCTGAGAGTTCTGCATAGTTTTCTGGTTCGCCAACCGATCAGATTGCAGTGCTGCTTCCGTTTGGTGAAAGTCAAGTATTCTTGGGAAGCAAACGCTCAAGTTTTCCATCAGCACCGTAGTGGAGGGCGAATTTGCTTTAAGAAAAGTGTTATCAAAATACTCACCTCGACTCGAAACTTCCATTGCCAATTTCTAGTGTACTGAAGTTGGCTTGGTACGATTTCTATTTATTCTTTATTTCTATTTCGTGTTTATTTCCAAATTTTCCGTAACCCGGTTCCAACACAAAGTTTACAAGCTCGATGTCAACAAAAAAATCTTGGGTTGAGGTGAGAGATTTGGGTAGAGACTCGTTGTTTTTGGGGAAGAACTCGTCATCGTCGATTTCGTCGGGTGATCCCGATGCAAAGCGAAAGCACCGTAGAGGGGTAAATCTGTCTTAGATATAGAATGCAACACTCGCCTTGATCATTAGTATTTGTTTTCATCAATTTTCAGGTCTTGAAGTTTTGATTTTATTACATTGGTAATTTCAGTTTAATCACAAAAAGTAAACATATTTTTCTAACAACCACAGCGGCGAGTGGATGAGAGGATTTCAGCGTTTTGTTGGTGGTACGACTACTCCTGCAGCTGAAATTTGGAGCCTTCAACACGATCTCCAATCAATAATTTGGAGCCTTCAACACGATCTCCAATCAAGAATGGTCCAAACTAGAAATTGAAGCAATTCGATATTGGCTATTGGGCTCATATCAACAATTCTTGTGATGGACTGCAGGTTCTTTTTTTTTTTTGCACGGCAAAAAAGAATTTTATTAATCCAATATCGAAGATACAAGATTAAACGGAGCAAGAGAAAAACCAAAAGGCTCTCGAGGAAATAAAAACAGAGGAAAGTTTGCTTGATATGAAAAAGATTTCAGCAGAAAGTATTTCTAACAAGTAAAGGAACGGGCGAAACTCGACTCAAATTCATAAATTTGTGGTTACGCCACTAAAATACACAAATACGACAACGTCACACACCGAAGTTTACGACCTAAAACCTACTTGATCAATGTAAAGACAGAATCATGTTAAATGGACTCTAGCTTACGACCTAATCCTAGTACGATAAATCAAAATCCTATGCATGATCTTCTATTTATCAATCAATTTGGTTCGCGGAAAAAAAAGTAATTCATTTGGCTTGATATTTCTTCTTGTGATTTGGCTTCCTTTGAAAATTCCTCTGCCTCTCCTTCCCGTGTCGGACTTTACCAATAACGCCCCACGACTCCAACTCGAAGCAAAGTTGCTCATGCTCATCGTGGTCCAGTTTTCGTTGCTCCCTTTCTTCTTGCGCTTGCAATTGTATCTTCGCGCGTTCTTGATCTTCTTGTCGTCTTTTTTGTTGCAGTTCCCTTTCTTTTTGTGCTCGTAAGCATATCCTCATGCATTCTTGTTCTTGTTGCAGTTCGAATTGAATGAAGGCTTTAATCTCCATCTCCATGAACCCCGCAGGCATCCATGGTAATCCGAAAACACATCGCAAATCGAAGGATGAAATTGGGGAAATTGAATCCATTCTTAGTATTTTTCTTCGGAAGTGACTCGATATTTGTAGTACTAGTTTTTTGTAGTTTTGTTATAGCTTCAAGGAAGTGCTTGAATATATTTATAAGAACAACCGATTACTACTTGGTTTAGGTTTAGGTTTAAGAGTGTGAAATAGAAATTTTTTTGGAAGTGTCGGGCGGGTAACACATGGCCGTGCCCGAGCACCTATCTCGGCCATGCAAAAGTGTTTTGACCCGCCCAGATTTCTTTCCTCTCTCTCCTCTCTATCTTCTCCCTCTCTCCTATTTTTCTATTTAAAATCTGGACCATCCAAAAGTATTTTCGACGGCCCAGATGAGTGCTTGGGCATGGCGATATATAAACTCTTTTCATGGGGGCTAATTAATCGAGCCAAACAAGTCGGACACAGTAATACTCAGGCTTGGCCCGAACTCTTTTTGCACCTATTCAGGCTTGGCTCGAACTTGAGAATTTTTTTGACTCGGCTCACAATGTGATCGAAGGTGGGCGTAGGCATACGCTCCAGCCTCTCCCGCCCCCCTTCTAATTCTGATAGAGTACATGCAGGGTTTTAATCCGGATCTTCTCATGTGATGCCCTAATTATACGTAACATCTTAACTATTCACTAAATCAACGATTGAGAGTGACACAAAACAACGTTGTTTTGAGGTCAACGGAAAAAGCATTATAAGGAAAAAAAGAAAAACAATAGATCGAGTCACATATATCCCCTGTTAAGACAAAATATCTCCAAATAATCATAATTCTAACTGTTAGGTTTATTGGCGATTTCCGGGTTTGTCAAACCATTTTTGTTTGTAATGGGGTGGGTGGTAGAGTTCTAAGTGTTTGAGTATAGATGCTCCCCTCTGGTGCTTTCAAACTTCATTGACATGATTGATGCCGCACCAAGTCTTTTGATGCTCTTCCGGGAAGGTTTATTCATGCATCGAACATGTGCATATGTTTTCACAAATGTGGCTTTCAATTTTCATGATTCATGCTTCCATTTCATGTCTTAGGAGAGTGCATTGGCATTTGCATGAAATTCACATTTTTGGTTAAGGCATTGTATTGGCAGCATTCTAGCGTTTCCTAGCGTCTGCTGCTGTATTTGTGTGATGCTCTTTATTGGACATGTGTCTAGATCTTGACCGTTCATGTTTTTCAAGGAGCGCTGGACTAGCGTTAACACGCGTCAGTTGACGCTCCTGAGATTAAATCATTTTTGTACAAGTGTACAAATCTTGACCGTCCAATCTTTGAGGAGGGCTGGATAAGCGTTAGCACGCGTCAGTTGACGCTCGCGTGTCCTCTTCTCATTGGCTGTCTTTGTGCTCACGAAATACACACATATAAAAGCCATTTTTCAATACTTTTTCTATATACACTTGAGAGAAAATCAGCCCCTTTTAGAGAGAGAAAGTCCCATCTTTTCTCCATCCCTTCTCTCTTTTGTGAACTTGATGTTTTTGATGATTTGAGCTTGCTCTTCTCATCTTTCTTCAATCTAGAGTCTTCCTCTCCATGGATCCACTCTAGATTGATTTTAGTTTTCAAAAACTTTTATAAAAATCCAATCTTTTTCATACATCATGTTGTGTTGCCTTGTTTCTACGTGAGCCGGTTGGACCGGTGCCGAGTTGACTCGGAGATCAAGACGGGTGTGCTTGTGGAGTCCATGGAATCAAAGAGGGGTACGGGGTACTACATCAAGAATTGGAGCTAGGTGTCACAAGGGGCTTGTTGGGTAATTCCTAATCTTGTTAATTCTTGTAAACCTTTTGATTTATCGAATGCATAAGTAGGACTAGGCCGTGGTTTTATGCTTAGGGTGTTTAGACCCTAAGCAGTTTCCACGATAGCTTAGGTGTTCAGACCCTAAGTAGTTTCCACGTATATCGTGTGTTTTGTCTATTTAGTTTAATTACTCTATATTGAACTTGATGAGTTGTTTGATTTGCCATGGTAAATGATTAAATTGGTTGAAATCAAAGTGGTTTATTTTTAAAGTGGTCGTCCTATTCACCCCCCCTCTAGGACTTGTAGTGCTTTGCATAATTTCACTAACCTCTTTGTTTTTACCTGAAAAATCTAACCTTGTTGGCAACTTAGATGAACCATTCTGCTATATTGGCCGCACAGGCCTAAGAACACAATCAGAGTCCACCCAAGAAAATTCCTCAATCTTCATGAAGCAAACGTTGCAAGATAAAGCAAAGCACAGCAAGCCTCCAGGTTTGGGCAACCCCCGTAGTGGGGCAACCCCCCAAAAAAAAATATAATTTTTATATAAATAAAACAATGTTTCCGTACATATCGCATAGTGTGAGCTTGACTTTATGGTCCTGGGTGCTGCCTATCCCCTGCAAGAGTTCAGTTCGATTCCCCTTGAGCTCCTGATCCTTTTTGGATTCTCTTCTGAGTTATTGCCAACTCGAGGCCTAATTTTAGAATATGAATAAAATAGACGCTTCCATCTCCATGTGTCTTGCGGTTCAATGAATTTTAATGTATTGAAATGGTTTATTTCTGGATAATTATATGTTTTAAATTTTTGTAATGACATATCTTTTGTAAAAGTTTATGTGAAGACATTAACGTGTTGAGCAACTTTGTATGTAAAATATTTAGAAGACCTCATTAAGAAATTTGCTTCGAGCCTCATAAACTTTGAAGCCGGCACCGAAGATATGTACCCAAACACACTGGCCTTGTTCGTTTCCCTGTTTAGTTTTAGTTTTAGTTTTGATGAAATCATCATTCCCCTGATTTCTCTCTCTATCTCTCTCCAGTCATTACACCTGCTGACATCATCAAAACTAAACTAAACTAAACTATCTAACCAAACACAGCCACTGTAATTGATCCCCTCCCATATGAGTATACTGGAAATGATATTATCATAATGTAGTGTAATGTGGGTTTTGGGTTCAAGTCCAACCAACTTGAGATGTGATAAATTAGAGGCGTCAAACAGGCCGTTCAGTGCCGGAATGGCCAATTTAATTTCGTGCTTCGTGCCGTGCCATGTCGGCCCATTTACTAAACCGTGTCATGCTGTGCCATTTCTTAATCATGCTGGCCCGTTTACTTAATCGTGCTGTGCCATTTTGTAATAATGTCGTGCCCGTGCCTGCACATCTGCAAGTTTCGTCGAATTTTTTTGTATAATCTAGCCAACTTTTGTCGGTTTTTTTTTTTATATCGAATAACTATAGTTATATTGACTTATTAAAAAGTATATACCATATAATTCGATTTTTTTTTTGTATAATGTAGCCAAGTTTCGGTGACTCGGTGTATTGACTCTGGTTAATTGAATATTTTGTTCTAGAACGCGTGGGTTCAAAGTTTACAAGCTCGATGTCAACTATAAATCTTGGGTTGAGGTGAGAGATTTGGGTAGAGACTCGTTTTTGGGGAAGAACTTGTCATCGTCGGTTTCGTCAGGTGATTCAGATGCAAAGCGAAAGCACTGTAGCGGGGTAAATCTGTCTTAGATATAGAATGCAACACTCGCCTTGATCATTAGTATTTGTTTTCATCGATTTCCAGGTCTTGAAGTTTTGATTTTATTACATTGGTAATTTCGGTTTAATCACAAAAAGTAAACATATTTTTCCAACAACCACAGCGGCGAGTGGATGAGAGGATTTCAGCATTTTGTTGGTAGTACGACTAGTCCTGCAGCTGAAATTTGGAGCCTTCAAGACGATCTCCAATCAAGAATGGTCCAAACTAGAAATTGGGGCAATTCGATATTGGCTATTGGGCTCATATCAACAATTCTTGTGATGGACTGCAGGTTCTTGATGGATTTGTTCATGTTTTGAAATAAAAACAGAGGAAAGTTTGCTTGATATGAAAAAGATTTCAGCAGAAAGTATTTCTAACAAGTAAAGGAACGGGCGAAACTCGACTCAAATTCATAAATTTGTAGTTGCGCCACTAAAATACACAAATACGACAACGTCACACACCGAAGTTTACGACCTAAAACCTACTTGATCAATGTAATGACAAAATCATGTTAAATGGACTCTAGTTTACGACCTAAACCTAATACGATAAATCAAAATCCTATGCATGATCTTCAATTTATCAATCAATTTGGTTCGCTAAAAAAAAAAAAGTAATTCATTTGGCTTGATATTTCTTCTTGTGATTTGGCTTCCTTTGAAAATTCCTCTGCCTCTCCTTCCTGTGTCGGACTTTTCCAATAACGCCCCACGACTCCAACTCGAAGCAAAGCTGCTCATGCTCATCGTTGTCCAGTTTTCGTTGCTCCCTTTCTTCTTGCGCTTGCAATTGTATCTTCGCGCGTTCTTGATCTTCTTGTCGTCGTTTTTGTTGCAGTTCCCTTTCGTTTTGCGCTCGTAAGCATATCCTCATGCATTCTTGTTCTTGTTGCAGTTCGAATTGAATGAAGGCTTTAATCTCCATCTCCATGAACCCCGCAGGCATCCATGGTAATCCGAAATCGAAGCACGAAATTGGAGAAATTGAATCCATTCCAAGTATTTTTCTTCGGAAGTTGCTCGATACTTGTAGTACTAGTTTTGCAGTTTTGTTATACCTAGAAGGGAATGCTTGAATATATTTATAAGAAAACCGAAATTCTATTTGGTTTAGGTTTAGAAGTGTGAGATTGGAGAAAAAATTTGGGTGCTAGGCGGCACTCATCGCGGCCGTCCAAAAGTTTTGTGAAAGGTCCATCTCTCTCTCCTCTTTTTCTATTTAAAATTCAGACCATCCAAAAGTGTTTTGGACTACCAAAATGGATGCTCGGGCACGGCCAATGGTGCCCACCCGGCACCCAAATACTTCTCGTGAAACAGGCCCTAAATTTAATGATTGGGAGATGTTTTAGTTAGTCTTGGACTCTTAATCAAATTATTCAACGGCTAGAGATGATGAACTATCTAAACTCTTATCATGGGTGCTAATCGAGCCAAACAAGTCGAACATAATAAAACTTAGGCTAGGTCCGTACTCTTTTTGCTCCTATTCAGGCTTGGCTCGAGTTGAGAATATTTTTGAACTAATTAATTGTTCAAACTCGGCTCACAATGTGACTGAAGGTATTTACATCATTTGTGAAAACAACTGAAGGGGACACGGGTTCGTGCTGTTTCTTCGGGGATAGCATGAATGCTGACCGATCACGATCGTCCGTGGTCAGCCATGAACGGCTTAGATCATATCTTGTCCAAACAAATCTAAACCGTCTACTACCAAACAGATCTGAGCCGTCCATGACCAACCACGGACGGCCGTGATTGGCCCAGCATCCATGCTGTCCTTGAAGGGACAACACCGTCCCCCATTCTGACTGCAACGTGAGCGTCGGCTTACGCTCCGGCCTCTCCCGTCCCTTTCTAATTTCGATAGAGTACGTGCGGGGTTTCAGTTCGTACTTTCTCATGTAATGCCCTAATTATACTTAGCATCTTACCCAATTCACTAAATCAACTATTGATATTACAGTTTCATTAAAAGTGATGCAAAACAACGTTGTTTTGAGGTGGACGGAAAAAGTATTAAATGAAAAGAAAAACACAATAGAATCACATATATCCCCTGTTAAAACAAAATATCTCCAAATAAAAAAAAGAAGGCGGGAGTCAAAATTCTAACCTCTTTTTTTTTAACATGAAAAATCTAACCTTGTTGGCAGCTTAGATGAACCAAATTTTGGTCTATTGACGGCACTGGCGTAAGAACAAAATTAGAAAATTCCTCAAATTTTCATGAAGCAAACATTGCAACATAAGCATAGCCGGCTTAGAGAACAAGACAGTGAAGCCGCAGTTTTGGGCCACAAAAAAGTTTGCTGACGACTGCTACTCATGAAATTAGGACCAATCCATGCTTTAGAAGCCGAATGCAAAATTAAAGTTATTGGCAACCTGAGGGCTAATTTTAAAACATGATTAAAATAGATGCTCCCCAAACATATTTAGAAGACCTCATTTAACAAGTTTGCTTCAGGCCTCATAAACTTTTGAACCAAGACTAAAGATAAGTACAAAAACACACCTGTAATTCATTCCCTCCTATATAGGTATACTGGAAATGATATCACAATGTAGTCTAGTTTGGGTTTTGGGTTCAAGTTCCACCAACATGAGATGTGATGAAACATAAGAAATCAATGGGAGAAAGAAAAAAGAAAACAAACAAACAAACAAAAACAAAACTGAACCAAAATGACAAAATTTACTACTGTACCCAAAAATGCTTCTTGTCTACAATTATTTTTTTCCAACTATTTCAACTGAACTGTTAAAAAAAACTATTTACAACTCCTCACATAATCATGGTCTCACGCATAATTGTTTGAGGTAATGGAAGGCACAGCTCCACATATATGACGGGATTGTAAATAGTTGGAGCCAAAATGGTTGGACATGAAGCATTGTTCCATCAGACTCAGGGCCCCCTAGTGAGGCTGGTGAAGTGCAGCATGTCAGCCGGCAGCTGTCCATCTTATATAGCAACTAATGGTACGCATTTTGAAAACTTTGTCAAGAATGGTGAAGTGCAGCATGTCAGCCGGCAGCTGTCCATCTTATATAGCAACTAATGGTACGCATTTTGAAAACTTTGTCAAGAATCATGCTGAGTTTTTCAAAAGATTTTAGCAACTGAGTTACTAAAATCAATCATGATTTTAATACCTGGTAAACTTATTTGTTAAAATAAACCAGGATTTTAGCAACAGAATTACTAAAATCTTTTGAAAAACTTAGCCTCGAGTGTTTTAACAAATCTAACCACTAAAACTATTTTGGCCGGCTGAGATGAGATATGACACTACACCGTTGTGCCCAGCCTGACCCGAATCCTTTAGCCATCATTATAACTTTTTGCAAATTCTTTTGAAGACACTTTTTGGTCACTTCTTTTTGTGTTTGTTTTGATAGTAATCTTTCTTGGCCTTTCTTCACATCTAAGTTTTCGTCTAGCCTTTAACAGTAAAATACAGCAGCTTAGAGTTTGATTAGCTCGTGGTTTTCACAAGTTTTTATTTAATTAGAAATGATACCCTTCCGTCTGGATTAGTTTGTCTCTCGTTTTATTGCAGTCATAATATATTTTTACATTAATTTTTACCTCTACTTTACGTCTTTTAGATCAACTTTTACTTTCACTTTCCAAAATTATGCTCCACTTTGATTTTTTAATTTTTTACTTACTAACTTTTCAAAATGGCAAAATAATTGTAATAGTTTAAAAACTTTTTTACCCATTAATTTTTCAAAACACACATTTTTCAAGAGAGAGTTCGAAATGGAGTTGTCGACTATAAAAAAAAGGGACAAATGGAGTATTTGTTTTGGCAAAGCTCAAGTCCTTTTCATGGCTTAAAGCAGTTGCTGAAATGCTTAGCTTCGAAGTACCCAGTGGAGTATCATGCATCTACGAACAAAGAATTTTCCAGAGAAAATTCCATTTAATTAGTATACTGGCACTTCAACATACGTACGTACACATAACTTCTGTGAAGATCATCCATCTACAGAATGTTGGAACTTTTAAATCACATGCAATAAACCCAATTAAAACACCCTAAAATAAGATACGGTATAAGTCATAGAAATTACAAACACCATCAATATGAAATATATATTAGATAGTAGAGTTAGGAAAATAGCCTCTGAGATCGATGGAAGGTCGATGGAAGGCAAGACAAGTCACTGTCTTAAAGCCGTGTTCGCCTCCCTTCGTGTAGGCAATTATTATATAGAAAATAATTATTATTATATAGAAAATAAATTTTCAAAAAATGCAATTATTATATAGAAAATAAATTTTTATCCCTGAATTATAGAAACTCGCCACCACTAGATTTTTTCAATCATTTATCCTCATAATGTAGTTTGTCTTTTTATTTTTTTAAATACATATTTTCGTCACCACAAAAGTAAAATCCTGACTCCGTCCTAGTGAGTGGGTCCAATTAATGGTCCTAATGTGGGTGATTCTTTCGTCATAGGGAAAAGAAAAAAAAAAACAAAACAAAACAAAAGAACTACAACTACATATAGCTTAGTGATACGAGTGAGAGATATAAGACCACCCCACGTAAATCTTCCTAACAAAATTATCCAGACTTCCATTGCACAACCAACCTAGTCCTCTCTCTCTCTCTCTCTAGAAATGACAACACTACTGCCTCCTCTTCTCACACTCCTCACCACCTTCCTCCTCTCTCTCTCCTCCCTCTTCACCCCCTCCCTCTCCTCCACCTCCTCCTCTGTCTACGGCGGCTGCTCGCAAACCAAGTACCCACCAAACTCGCCCTACGAGTCCAACCTCGGCTCGCTCCTCACCTCCCTTGTCAACTCAGCCACCTACTCCTCCTACGACAAGTTCACCGTCATGGCCTCGAGCCCACAAGACGTAATCTACGGCCTCTACCAGTGCCGGGCCGACCTCTCCATGCCCGACTGCGCCACCTGCGTTGCCCGCTCGGTGAGTCGACTAGGCGTGCTGTGCTCCAACAACTGTGGAGGGGCTGTACAGTTACAAGGGTGTTTCGTGAGGTACGATAACGCTTCCTTTTTCGGGGTGGAGGATAAGACTGTGGTGTTAAAGAAATGTGGGCCGTCGATCGGTTACGAGACCGAGGCGATGAACGGTCGAGATGCGGTGCTGAGTAGAATGAGTGGGGCCGGTGGAGCCTATAGGGTTGGTGGGGCCGAGAAGGTGCAGGGTGTGGCGCAGTGTGTGGGGGATTTGAGTGGGGGCCAGTGTCAAGATTGTTTGACGGAGGCGATCGGACGGTTGAAGAGTGATTGTGGGACCGCTGTTTATGGTGATATGTATTTAGGCAAGTGTTATGCTAGGTACTCGACTAGCGGGGCTCACGATTACGCCCAATCCAACGGTGAGGATTTTACCATTTTGGGGGAAAAAAATTCGAAAGACAACAAAACTCTTCTAGAACTAGACATTGGTCCCTGCAGCACCCATTCCGCGCCACGGTGTAGAGCTCATTCCAACCGTCTATTTCAACAATTAATAGTTCGAATTTAAAATAAAACTTTTTTATGGAAGAGATAACTCTTATCTGCATGAGTTTTATTTTAAATATGAACCATTAAAAATACTTTTGAACTGTTTGAATAAACTCTACATCTTGTAGCGTGGATGGGGCACTATAGAGACCCCGGATTCGAAAGTACTAGACTAGAGTTAAGAATGCAAACTATATAATCTATTTATCTATTTTTTGTTTTCCAGTGTCATTGTCTTAACGATTTTTTGGTTTTTTCTTTGTTCAAAATTTTTTTTTTTTGTGTTGTATCATTTTTGCGTCAAACTTTTTGTAATTATAAGTTTGTCACGTAAA
This sequence comes from Vaccinium myrtillus, assembly GCA_016920895.1. Taxonomy (NCBI): domain Eukaryota; kingdom Viridiplantae; phylum Streptophyta; class Magnoliopsida; order Ericales; family Ericaceae; genus Vaccinium; species Vaccinium myrtillus. Next base: position 35,799,159 of record CM029273.1, on the reverse strand, counting down.
AGTCATAATTTTATGGAATTCCGATTGAGGTTTTACTATGACAAACTCCCTAACGTATATTTGGAATTGGGAAGTGATTTTCACACCTCACATTTTACAATCCACACTCCTTTTTTGTCTTTATCCACATGAATTTACATTATTGCCCTTATTCAATACACCTTTTTCACACCTGCAAGGGTAATATTGTAAATTCATGTGGATAAAGACAAAAAAGGAGTGTGGATTGTAAAATAGGGAGTGTGAAAATCTTTTTCCTTGGAATTTTTGGCATACTACTAGATAATAGTAAGTACATTCTTTTAAACAATTTCTGATATTCTTTTCGACTGTTCTTACAAATGCAGGTTCATCTCATACTGAAGGGGAAAAGACATTTGCGCTTATCATTGGACTATTAGCTGCCATAGCTCTGCTCATCATTTTCCTAACTTTCATGAGAAAGATTTTTGGAGGAACAGGTAAAAGTTCTTTTATTTCTAATTCTAATTAACAACCTTTTTTTCTAAATTATATTGAGTAAAGATTTCTAATATGCTGATCACGAGGACCCTTTCACCTTGTCAGCGCACCTAAATTTCAATTGATCGGACATCGATATGTGATGCCTGATCAGATTATATAGCTAGCTCCCTTTAAAAAAAATAAGGATGGTCTATATATTTTGCTTAGGTCGTTAAGCTATCGATGTTCAATCATCTCAAATTTCGGCAAGAACGGTATTTTGGACGAGTCCTACGATAATAATAATGGCTAAGATCATCAGGGTAGGTAGAACGAATGACATAATTTATTTGGGATGATTAAGGACCGTAGAGAATCCGACTGCTTTCTTCTAATTCCCCTTTAGACAATTTTTTATCCTGCATTTGATTCAGTTCTGCAATTAATTTAGTTGATTCATTTTCGTTTCTTTTCCTTTTTGCAGGAAAATAAACAACAGTGTAATGCAAATTAAGATTAGCTTGATCAGCCACCTTTTTATGTCCATCATTTGCTTTTGGGTACCTCTTTTTGTGTTACTTTTTTCTTTTCCATGATGTCAACTTGGCTTTTCTCTCTTTACCCTTTTCCTTTATTTTTTTGGAGTTTTTTCCTTTATGATTATTCCCCAAAAGTAATTGTGAAAAAAACATAGAAGGATATGATCATGTGTGTCATTGGGGAATAAAAAGGAGGGAAAAAAAAAATTAGGGTAAAGATTCCACTGTCCCTTCCACTCAACAAAGTTATGTTGTCTTATAATGTGAAGAAAATGGCATAATTCTTTTTGTGAAGTTGTGGTATATATCACGGAAGCAGGGGCTCTGCTGTCAGAAAGGGCCAGAAGGCCCTGCTGACCCGTAAAACTGCGTCGTTTGCTTACATTGAAGGGGACTCAATTGCTGCCCAAACGGTGTCTTCTTTATTGTAAGCAAACGACGCCGTTTTACGGGTCAACAGGGTCTGCTGGCCCTTTCGGACAGCAGAGCCCCTTCTTCGTGTACTATTCCTTGGAGATGCTTAATTTCTTATATGTGTTTCTTTTCCTTTTTTATTAAAACAATTCTAATATTTCATTTCCCAAGTTGTAAGATAATTAACCATACGCTTAACATAGTCTGCGCGCGAGCCAATATTTTTTTTTTATGTGGTCGTGACATGAAGCCATGCAATATTGTTATCCATGCATGAATTTTCCCACTATTGATTGGTAAGTAATCGTTTTTTGGACATAGACGAGTTCAAGTCACAAGAATCAACTTAAGTCTGTTGTACTTGGAAACGTTTGTACACCAAGTAGACAGTGTCTAAAAAGTACTACTCTAGTTAACTCCCGAAAAAATGTTTTTAGTAGTATAAAATATCATTGGGAAAATACTGCAAATGATGCTAAAATTGTACTATCAATTAAATCTCAGAGTACGATTTAAAATCACTGATGTTGCGTCGGCGCGCGAGCTTTAATTTGCAACTTTGATCTTTTTATTTATTTTTTCTTTATTAGACAATAATGCAAACGAAAAGTGTAGTGGATTACATGTTAGTAGCATATATATAATGTGATTAAAGAAACTTTTTCTTTCTAGTGTAAAGAAGAATTGTACAGTATATTCTGTGACTCATTATCATAACTTTTTGCTAAGCAGTTCATAATTATAAAGTGAAAAGGGTGCTTACTAGATCAATAAAGATTT
>CM029273.1:35661230-35795982 GCA_016920895.1 Vaccinium myrtillus | reverse complement strand
GACCAAATGTAAAAGGGGTAAAGGTAGAAGATAGACATAGAAAAAGGATCGATCGACTAATGAAAGTTGAGATAAACTAATTTAATTCTTTTGTGAGCGTTGTTGGTGCGTGGACCTCCCAATGTTGTACAATGACTTGTATTTATAACCACAGGACCAAATGTAACTTCCAAGTATAACCGTCCATGATCTTGACCCATAACCCACGTCTTGCTACCACTACGGCATCCTCTTTGAAGACGTATCAAAAGTGACAAGTGTCCTTTAACTAGCGAAAATAACTACCCCATGTTCTCAAAGTAATTAGCACATGTTAATTTCGGCTATATTTAATTTGTTATAGATAACAACACTTTCCTATAATTTAGGCAACAATCTTATCTCCTAAATTATAGGTAATTCGGCCACAATTACTAAATCCGAATCAAATCAAAATAATTTCTAACCAATTTATTTGCCACGTGTAAATGTTAAAATTTATGGTACAAACAACGCCCCCATAAACTTTATTTTGAAATAAAATGGAGTTTATTAGAAATTGAATAACTTGGCGATAAACACAACAAGAGTCCTTAAATGCTAGGAGATAACTAGAAGAAGATGAATCGAAATAGGACTCTTGTTACTGTTTAACTCCCACACGTGGCATGATTGAATTGGTTTGGAAAGTTATTCTGGGATACTCAAGATACTCCTTCTATATACGTTTATAAGAAGGTTTTTAAGAGAGAGAGAGAAAGATTCATCCCTCAGTAAAAAGTTCTTCTCTCTCTCTACCTTTACCTTTTCACCGCCATAGCCAATTCGCTTGCTACTGTAGCAGAAAAGTTTCACCATGGCCACACTTGAGCACAAGCCTCGTTGAAGACAAGAATAAAGTTGATGAAGAAGTCGATCTCGAACACAAACCCAACATTCAAGAGGAGATCCTTTTTCGTGCAACCTGACCAAATTGAACATTCTTCTGGTTTAAACAAATACGGGTTAGGTCCTTGCTTCACAGGCGAATTTCCAGACTTTTTGAACCCGTACTATCCACACGACATCCCTCTTCCCTTGGCCCGATCTACCACTGATTGGGCCCCAGATTGGAAAAACTATGCCAAATCAAGACCCTTTAAAGTGTGGGTCACTTCCACTTCAGAGTATAACGAGTGGCTAGTTAGGGTTGAAAAAGCGAAAAGAGCTGTTTGGAAGAAAGCTGGAATCTACAATGCCATACTCATGAGCTATGACATGCCACCGACATCTTTGCTCTTATCGCCTCTAGCTTTCTTCCGGTCTCCTAGCACGAACGCTTTTCACTTCCCTTTGTGGACCTATGACGCCAACACTTCAAGATGTGGTGTTCATCACGGTTTCGTCCTCATGGCCTAGAAGCCAACGATGCCCTAGAACCTCCTAAAATAAGTTTTGAATATCCTAAGAAGAAGGATATTACCTTTAACCACTTCCTGGAGCACAATGCTGTGACCGACGACAAGGTTGAAGTCTCTGAGATGGAGCATATAGCTTTTCTGATCTACTGGTTGAACAAATTTGTTTTCTGTAAGAGTCACTTGAAGATCACTCGGTATTACACCGACTTGGCAAAGCTCTCCGTTGGTCGGAGATCGCTTTGGCCCCAATATTTCTTGCCCACTTCTGGTGTATGAAAGAATTGGTGGATCATAACATATCAGCCGCACACAGGTCCCTTTATGCATTTGCAGTGCAGGCTGGTCTTATTTTTTCGACTTAGCTCCACGAGGAGACAACGGGAATGCGAGAGGAGAAAATCGGGGGATAAGGTCTTCTCGTGGTCTATACCGAAGTCACTTGTCCCCAAAGAGCATTCATTTGAAGATTGCTTCAAGTACTTCTACTGCCTTGCAGAAAATCCACGTCCAGACTTCTGGATGCCATTTGAAAGAAACTCTACTTGTCCGGACTGGCTTCAAACCCCTACAGAAGCACTATCTCCAGAAGATTCAATTCAGAGGGCAGTATGGGCCAGCTTCTTAGTCGCGAGGGATCTCCCTTACGGCATGGGCTCTGGTGGGCCAAACAACAAATGTGGGGTGGAGTATTACAATCCTACCCAATGTGCCAGGCAATTTGGCCTAGCCCAGCTTATACCCATTCCTCCTTATCAAACCATCAATTCTGTTCTGAATGAGAGGATGTTGCTTACTCTAGACGAAACCAAAAAGCTCATGGAGAGGAACGCCGCTTTGATCTCCACGAAATTCAAACTTGCTCCTTTTCCTGAGTTTCCTCTGACAACCCCGGCTTTTGATACATGGTGGAAGCAGGCCACTTTTAGCCAAACTTCAGAGTCCCTAGAATTATTGCTGGGAAGAATTTCTCCATCGGCGGTGGCAGAAGGACTACCAATCACTAAAGAAGTAAAGCTGGAGTTGTTGGCTAAGAAGACAAAGGCGACAGAGAAGGCCAAGGCCAAGTCTTTATCAAAGAAGAAAGGTACGCCTTCTCGTGCCGAAATTTATCAATCCATTCGTAAATTTGAGACCTTCTTTAAATGCAAATGGAACCCCCGTAATCCTGAGGCGATGGAAGAGGCTAGGAGAAATAGAATGCTTGAAATTGAGACTAGGCAGAAAGATATAGCCGCTGAAGCATGGTGGAAATTGTTTCAGACTACTCCTTCAGGGCAACCTATGCCCCCCCTAGAAGATTTAATGAAACCTTTTGGGAAACCTGTTCCCCCAACACCCAACACTTCGTTCGTTATTGCCAATACACTGGCGTATGAAGGCATGTACGAACTTTTACCAGAAAATAGAAGAGTCACAAATCGTTAAGACCGATGCCCCCAATGGGAAATAGAAGATTTTTATAAGCGTGGGATAGTTAGGGTAATAAATTCCATTTTGAAAGAGGTTAGAAATTGATATATAAAAAACTTCCAAGATACTTCTTATCTGTGATATCACTTGGCGATTATTGTCTCTTCTTTCTAAATTGCTCCTTTAGTAGAATTGTCTCGATCATGATGAGGAAGATGAAGAAGATGAAGAATCAAGAAGAGGCACAAAAACAGAGAAGGCCCCACCGGAAAACCAAACGAGACTGATAAAGGTAAGACTTTTTTATTTCTTCTTGCCATTCCTTGTTTCTGGTTGGGCTTCTATTGATGGCAGATCTTCTTTCCAGGAGACAACTGCTGTCAAACCCAAAAGAACTCGATCCAGTACTAGGACAGAAGATGCACCTATCTTTGCTTCATTAGGGGAGGTATTGGAACTTCCCAATCTCCTTTTGTCCTTTCGAGTATAACCGACCATGTCATTTCTTCAGTATGTGGACAAGAAGAGGTTGAAAAGGAAGAAGATACAACACAGGAGCAACAGTGAGACAGCGATAAAACCACTTCGATCCAACATCCAAAGCCCCAAAGCCATCTGTGATGTAAAAGCACTGGGCGATTTCTTGACATCGGGTTTCTTCTAAGGAGATTGTTCCAATTTTCCTCCCAGTTGGAGACCAGACCGTCGTTGATCCAACCGGGCACTTGTCACAGGGCTCTGCTATCCCCGTAAGTAATCATGGCATTATGATACCAAAATACCTGTGAATTACTTCTAAACTGATACAACTTCTATCAATGAGGCTTTCTCCAAAGGTTCTAGCTTGGCTTCTCCTACTCGCTTCCACTTGCTATGTCTAGTAGGGCAAAAATAGAGCCTCTAGAACTCCTTAATCGTCCGAAAGAGAAGTTAAAGAAAGGACAAGCGCTGACCAAATGTCTTCCTCTTGCCACATCTACTGAAAGCATTCAAAAAGGCCCTTCCTCAGAAGAAGTATCCAAAGCAAAAGATGCTCTGAAGACAGCTTTGAGCTTCAACTTTGAGACGATGATTAAGCCCGAGATTCATGCCGGGCTAAAAGATGCTCTGGAGGTTCTTACTTCTTCTGAAATCATTCCAGATGTGCCTCAAGACCAATTAAGGCAATTCAAAGTCGCTCTGCCGTCCTCATCCAGATTATCATGCTAATATGGTGACATTCAGGAAATGAAAACAGACAAACTCGTTTTGCGTAACTTGGCAAAGGCCCGACCATTGCTATGGAAAAATGGAGAACTTCCAAAATCAGAAAGAACAATTGTCCCTCCAGAAGAACAAAGGCCTTAAGAAGATCAAAGAGATTCAAGACAACATCACTCTTATGCAGCAACAAGTAATCCAGCTTCAAGCAGAAGATGTCGGCTATGACGAGAACGTGCAGAAGATCAAGCATGAGGAAGAAGAAATTGCTGCTACTACTCAACCTCTGGTAGAAGAGCATGATGTTCTGAATGTAGACATTCTTCATGTAGAGGCTCAGATTGAAGTCTTGGCAACCAAATTGTCTGCATCAACTGCTCCTTGGGATAAATTCAAGGCTGAAGTTCTATTATTGGTCGTTTCCTGAACTTTGAATACTTTGGTTTCGTCTGTTTCAAATACTTTTTCTTTCCTGAATAACTTCTGCGGGCTTATGGAAATAGCTGTTTGAATCCATCATTTCCCACATAGTTGGATACCATTTCTTCAGATATTTGCCATTGATTGTATGCTTGTGAGGTTCTCCATCTAAATCATGCAGAAGATAAGTACTTCCTCTGAAGATCTGCGAAACTTGGAATGGTCCTTCCCAAGTAGGAGACCATTTGCCAAATTTATGATCTTTTTTCTTGAATGGTAACACTGCTTGCCAGACCAAATCTCCTTCAGCAAAAGATTTTTCCTTGACCCTTTTGTTGTAAGCCCGAGCCACTTTCGCTTTCGGGCTATCAAATGGTCTAAAGCGTAAAGTCTCGATTCGTCTAAATCTTCCAACTCCATAAACATAGCCTCGATTATACTCCCCATAATCTAGGCCGTTTTGAAATGCAATTCTAGCTTGAGATCTAATGTTTACTTCCATTGGTAAAATAGCATCATGACCATAGGTAAGAGTGTAGGGAGTAATACCAAAGGGCGTTCTCTTAGACGTTCGTAAGCCCACAAAGGCCTCGACAATGCTTCATGCCAAGTCCTTGGTTGATCTTCTACCATCCTCGCTTATAATACCCTTAAGGATTTTGTTGGTAGACTCGGCTTGTCCATTACCTTGGGCATAATAAGGAGTCGAATGTGACAACTCTATCCCAAATTGAGACATAACTGCATGAATTCTATCTCCAAACAAAACAGATCCTCTATCGGCCACTATATGTTGAGGGATGCCGAAACGATGGATGATCTTCTCCTTAATCATAGTGATAATGTCTTCTTGATTGACAAGCTAGTCATTGGAATAGCTTCTGCCCATTTGGTGAAGAAATCGGTGGCCACCACTATATAAGTGTGTCCTTTAGAAGAAGGGGAAAAATTTTGCCAATCATATCCATGGCCCATCCTCTAAATGGCCAAGGCTTAATTACCGACTTCATTAAAGAAGCTGGAATCCTCTGTACAGGACCGTGAGCTTGACAAGCTTGACATCCTTTAGCAAATTGAATGCAATCACTAAGAATAGATGGCCAATAATAGCCATATCTTCTTAGAAGCCATCTCATCTTCCTTCCAGATTGATGTGCTCCACAAATGCCTTCATGAATTTCTCCCATGACCTTCAGAGCTTCTTTAGGCCCAATGCATTTGAGCAGAAGATCGTCTTCCAAACTTTTCTTGTAAAGCTCATCCTCAATTAGCACATACCGGACAGCTTTTTCTCTAACCTTCTTAGAGGAAGAGAGGTTTGGATACTTTAAAAAGGTAATAATTTCAGTCCTCCAATCCTCTTCTTGCCCCCCTAGGTCGGTAGTAAAAACTTCCATAGAAGCACTTCTTCTTTTGACAGAAGGTAAGCTCCTTTTTTGAATAGTGATAGTTCTCATATACCAACCTTGGGGGATCTTGATTCCGGTGGCGATCTGTGCCAATTCATTTGCCTCTTGATTGAATCTTCTAGGGATATGACGGAGACTGGCATCATCAAATTCGTCTAACAATTGCCTTGCTGCCATGTAATACGGGGCTATTTCTTCACTGTTGCATCTATAAATGCCCCCCAATTGGTTGATTGCCAACTGAGAATCTCCAATAACTTCTATAGTGGCTGCTCCCATTTCTCGAAGAATCTCCAATCCAATAATTATCCCCTCATATTCAGCTTGATTATTTGTACATTGGAAATCAAACTGAAATGATAATTGGGTTTTCACTCCGGCAGGAGATATTATGAGGATTCCACAACCAGAAGATGAAGTTGTTCTGGAACCGTCAAATAATAATTGCCAAGGAGCAATCGAAGCAGTAAAAACGTCTAGGCCGATTGCTTCTTCATCAACATCCAAACATGGATGATCCGTAAGAAAATCGGCCAACGCTTGTCCCTTTACTGCTTTTTGAGGAATGTATTGGAAATAGAATTCCATTAGTGCAAGTGACCATTTACCAATTCGGCCTCTGATGATGGGCCGAGAGAGTAAATACTTAATTAAATCAGTCTTGCACACTACGTAAACCAACACAGGCATCATATAGTGCCTAAGTTTTATTGCTGAGAAGTACAAGGCTAAACATAATTTCTCCACAGGAGAATACCTGCTCTCTACAGCAGTCAATAATCTACTAAGATAATATACTGCTTGCTCTTTGCCTTGTTCATTATTTTGAGCTAATAAACTTCCAATAGAAGTTTCTGATGCTGAAATATAGAGTCGAAGAGGTTTCTTCTTGATTGGAGGCATAAGAACAGGAGGTTGCGTCAGATACCTCTTGATAGCTTCAAATGCCTCTTGATGACGAGCTTCCCATTTGAAATCCTCTTCTTTCTTCAACTTCAGGAGCTCTGAAAAAACTTGAACTTTCCCGGCCATGTTTGAAATGAATCTTCTAATGAAGTTGATCAGGCCGAGAAAACTCTGTAGCTCCTTCTTGCAAGATGGAGGCTTAGCTTCAAGAATAGCTTTGGTCCTGTTCTGAGGTACTTCAATGCCCCTTTGGTGAACTAGAAATCCAAGGAAATTGCCTGCAGAAACTCCGAAGGCACACTTCGGTGGATTCATCTTGAGACCATACCTCCTTAAACGCTCAAAACTAGATCGTAGGTGCTCCAAGTGTTCCTTGAACGAATTGGACTTGATGACCACATCGTCTATATAGATCTCCATAAAACGGCCCAACATGTCATGGAACATAGAATTCATTGCCCGTTGGTAAGTTGCTCCTGCATTTTTTAGGCCGAATGGCATAACAATCCATTCAAAGGCCCCTAAAGCTCCTGGGCATCGAAAAGCCGTCTTGTGGACATCATCTTCTGCAATGAAAATTTGATTGTACCCTGAATGGCCATCCATAAAGGACAAAACCTTGTGTCTGGCTGCTCCATCGACTAAAACATCGGCAATAGGCATGGGGTACTCGTCTTTTGGAGATGCCATGTTGAGGTTGCGGAAGTCAATACACACCCGTACCTTCCCATTCTTCTTAATGACTGGAACAGTATTGGATAGCCATTCCACGTATCTGGTTGGCCTGATGAATCCAACTTTTAGTAGATGCTCCAGCTCTTCTTTAACCCGAAGGTTCAATTCTTCTGACATTCGCCTAGGCGCTTGCTTATAAGGTCTGAATCCTTCTTTTATAGGAATTCTGTGTTCCACAAAACCTCTTTGTAACCCAGGCATGTCTTCATATTCCCAAGCAAAGCAATCTTTATACTCATGGAGGAGATCGATGTAAGCGTTTTTAACCGCCTCAGGAAGGCGTTGGCTCACATAAATAGGCTTTGGTCGATCTTCTGAGCCTAAATTTATCTCCTCCAGAGGATCTTGAACATCAGCTTTCAAATCATCCAGCTTTGTTGGTGGTGCTTCTAAATCTTCTAATTGGATGACGTCGTCAGGAGGTGTATTGCCCCCTTCAAAAAACAATTCGGTCGTCAAGACCGAATTATCTTCTGAATCCAAAGAACGCAGGCTTTCCTCTGTAATATAGGCGATCAATCGAGCCAAGGCAGCCTGCAAAGCCGCCATCTTCTCACTGGCTGTTGGAGCTTGATCCATGGGAAAGAGCTTGAAGAAGTTGAGTGCTCGGCCTGTTAACCTCCGTAAGGAGAGGGCCGACCAACTGTTTGTAGATGGCTTTGAATTCGTCTACAGAAGATTGAGTAGACAGAGTAATCGCCATAGGCTTGCCATATTTATCATCCAGTGAACTTAACGGGACTAATCTCATTGTCGTATAACTTGGCATCTGCATGGTTAGAAGAGGCCAAGAAAGGCCTCTTATGCCTTCAAACCACTTCCACATCATCACCACACTGGGAGAAGATTAGGCATTGATGAAGAGTAGAAGGGACTGACCATGCAAACATGAATCCAATCACATTGCCCAACAAAATGATTGTAGCTTGAACGTGAATTAACTACAAAGAATGGGGTAGTCAAAGTCTTCGTTCCAACTTGTAAATTCATAATAATGATACCTTGGGCCGTAGTGATGCCTCCAAAGCCAAAGTGAAATCTTTGGCGCTAGAAGGTAGTAGATCTTGATCTCCTTTGCCCAACTTGGCGAGCATGAATCGTGGCATGAGGTTAGCCATGAGACCCATTATCAACCAATATACGGTTGTGAATACCATCCAGATGACCTTGAATATAAAGAGGACGAAGATGTTGAGTCATCATTGGAGTGCCGGCTTCTCGAATAAGACACTCGCCCAGGAGATGGGCAATATACGGTGGGCTCATCCTTGAGAACCACAATGGAAGGAATCTTGGAATCATACGCTAGAGTTGATGCTTGTAGCATTGGTATAGCGGCATCGGGTACATTAGGATTAATCTCTGGTGTTTCGCCTGAAACCTCTACATCACCATCCATAGAAGACGGTTGTCCTTCTTTGGCCATAAAAGCAGAAGGAAGGACAAATACCATGTTGCAAGAAAGATTAGCCAAAGAGGATGAAACTTTTGCAACAAGGGCTTCTTCTTGCACAACCAACATCTCCTCTGAAGAACGAATGTTGATAGGACGTGGCTTTGCGAGGATATCCTTCCAAGCGGGTTTGCGAGCCTTTGGAGCATCAATAGAAGGTTGTTCCACATGTTGAGGTGTTGGTTTCTGCACTGGTCGATACTCCATACGATATTTCTTCTGCACATATGATAGGCGCGTAGGAAGCTTGCTTCCAAGCGCCTAAGTAGGGGATTTTAGCATGTTAAACGTGCGTTTCGAGCTTTATGTTCCAATTAATATGTGCACGTGGTATTTTTGGTGTTGAAAGGAATTTGCAGGTATTTTAGGGGCGCAAGTGTGATTTTGATGCGTTGGAAGAGCATGCACGTCGATCAGGAGTTGGAGGTGAGCGGGCTGTGCATGGAAGTGATCGAAAACCGTCGGGAGCGCTACCCCATTTTGCTGGAGCGCTCAAAGTGGGCACAAAAGGGTCCCAAAAGTGAACAGAGAGTTCTTGAGCGCTACCCCAAAAGACCTGTAGCGCTACCGACGCGTTAGAGTTAAAGAGGGTCAATGGTCAAACCAAGGTTCAACGGTCAACGCCGCACGATAGCGACGCGGTAGCGCTACACATAATTCTTAGTAGCGCTACCGGATGGTTAATGGGCATATCAAACGCCGTCGTACGGCCTTTTTCGCGTGGATTATTCAAATTTTCGTTCGGATTTCATGAGGATTATTAGGATTAGTATTTATACTCTTGTTAAAACCCAGATTAGGGTTCCAAAACTTTTATCTAGGTTTTAGTCTTCAAGTTTTTCGGCTACAGATCTGAAGTTCTTCGTTTAGTGTTACGCTTTCAAGTTAATTTCCAGAATTCCAGTTTCAAGGTTGTTTTGCTGATCGAATATCAGGATTAATTTTGCCTTTGCAATTACGGTATCGTTTTCCATTGGTTTTATATTTTATCTATTCAAAGCATGATTAGTTTTAGTTTCTATTCATCTTCTGCAATATATTTCAATATGTGTGAGTAGTCGTATTGAGTGCGGCCGCGGGACAAAGGTGTCCCGTGGCTAGGCTAATTCGCGTTCCACCTCGGTGCCGAATCATTCAAATTAATGCGCAGTTTTTCAATACGAAATCGTTTCTAACAAACAAACCCGGGCATTGCCAATTCCCAAATGCGCGCAGTGGTTGGTGACAAGTGGTGCGCATTTGTTGGGAATTCTTTTCAAATTGTTAAACCTATTAATTAAATAATTGTGGCCCGAGTGAATGTGGATTAGGCTAGTTGCGGACACTGTAGTGCCCACGGCTGTGCTCTTTTGTTTTAATTAAGAGTCCAATAATTTAATCAGTTTAATTTAGTTAATTAAATCAGTCATCTGAACAAGGGGTGGCTACCTGAGAGCCATTTGCGAACATAGAATCTAGCATTGTTTGGGTCAACACCGTAGACCGTCTCTGTGGTTCGACTCCGGTACTTCCGGATTTATTGTGCTGCACCGGTCGATAGTCCTACGCTTGGGACGAAATATTAGTTAATTATTAATCACCCGAACGGTCAAGCAACATACTGACGAGCAGAAGAACGCTTTGGGGGAATAGGTGGAGGAGTCGGAATCCCCTGTTCCAACCTTTCAGCCTGACGAATTCTCTGTCGACGTCGTTTCTGGGATTTTGACAAAGGATTCTCAGGCTGTGGGAACTTAGGATGCTTCACTTTAAACCAATGGTTAGAAGAAACAGAACCAGGCGGCTTAACCATCCTAGGCCTTCCCTCCTGTGGAGCTGTGATGACCAAAGATGACATTTGCTTCTGAATTTCATTGGTTGTGGGTTTCAGGCGATTAAACACCGAAACACGCTTCTGAGGAAATCGTCGAGGGAAAGTGATGGAGTCTCTTCCTTGGGCGCTTGACAATAACACTTTGCGAACGCTTTGGCTTCTCGGGCTTTCCACAATCACAACAATGGTGGATGATGGTTTCTTTGGTAAGGAAGAAGATCCTCTCAGGCTTCTAATAACCTCTTGATCCCACCATATAGGAGAAGGGTGGTCATCGGGAGAATCATCGAGTCATGAAGGATCCGCTTTCCTTTGGCAAGCTTGTGAAGGCGCACCCAGAGAAATTTTCTGTCTTGGAGCGAGTCCCCCGGGTGCTCCTCTCATGTCCACATGAACCATATTAGCCCCAAAATCGGCGGGAAATGGATCTGATCCACTTTGCCATTCCCTTCTTAGCTTCGGGGAATTTGAAATCCCCTTTATCAATCCTGTCTTGAATGGCATTCCTGAAGATGATACAATTGACAGTAGTGTGGTTCCAGGAGTTATGATATTTGCAGTACTCCTTGCCTTTGAGCTCTGCAGGAGATGGAATCTTGTGACCAACAGAAAAGCGTAGAAGCTTGTCTGCCATGAGTTGGTCAAAAATTTCTTCTGCCTTCATAATGTCAAACGTATAAGACCTAGTAGTCTTGGGTGAAGCCATGGATCCTTGGGCTTTAGTAGGTTCAACTTTGACGAAAGCTTTGCAGGCATATGGCTTTCGGTTAACGATTTCCGCAACTGCAACTTCGAATTATCACTCTCGCAATAGCCACTGGTAGTTAGGGTCCCTATAATAGGTACCCTTAGAAGCATTGCGGCGATCTTGATCTTCTGTAAGCAACTGTTCATAACGAGTGGCTCTTGCAGCCAACTCAAACAAATCCCTGAAAGCCACATCGACAAATTTCTTCTGTAATTCAAGGCATAGGCCATTCTGGGCTAGACGAACATACTCGGTCTCTGGCAAAACCACTTTACACTTAAAGCGAGCGGTCTTAAACCGAGTAATGTATGTCTCGGCTGGTTCTCCAGGCAGTTGATAGAGCCTAGAGAGATCAGCCAGAGTGACTTCTTGTTCAGGTCTGTAGAATTGTTTGTGGAACAACTCTTCTAATTGAGCCCATGACTGGTGAATTATTTGGAAGGTTAATATACCAAGTAAAAGGTGGCGAGTTAGAGAATTGGGAATAACCTCATTCTAAGGAATTCATTGCTAACTTTGCCTCCCACATTGAACGGAAAAGCGTGCCACATGTTCCCTTTGTTGACTTGGTATCTTCACCGAAAAATTGGGAAAAGTCTGGGACCTTGTATCCTTTAGGAAATTCCATTCGATCGATTGCTTCATTATAAGGCTTCTTGTAAATGAGGCCTCCCAAACTTCTGCAAAGCATGTCCGAACTGATCTTGAACATACTCAATAACCTGCTCCTTACTTAGAAGTACTGGATTCTGAGTTGTATGATATGGAAACATTCCCTCAGCAGATGCAACATTGGAAACACCAGTGAAGAGAGGGTTGGCGTCCTTCCATCTTCCATGAACTGTTCCGGGGTGAGATGCTGCTCCCATCTTCAATTTTCCACCAACTGGAACATCCTTTTGTTCACCTGGATGATTAAACTGAGAAGAAGATGAAGACGCCTGGTAATGAGGTAAAATGAAACCCTGAGGACCAGGCATCTTAGGTTGGTCATGGCTGGCGCCATTTCCAGTTGCCACAGAAGCGACTGGAGTTAGTTTTTCATTAAGGGGGTGTTTGGGAGCGTCATTTTTAGCTTTTCATTTTCAATTTTTTGGCTTTTTAGCTTTTTGGATTACGGTCAGAATGTGTTTTAAATCTAGAAGGAGTGTTTGGGAGAAACGTGCAGAATGCATTTTACAACAAGAGTAGTGTTTGGGAGAATAATGATAAAAATGAGTTATGAATTGGATGTTTACCATTTTGCCCCTATTTTTTTTATTGTGGTACTAAAAATGTGTGTGAATATTATTTTTAGCAAGTTTTTTAAATTTTTATTGGGAGAGCTTCAATTTTTGTTCGTTCACTGCCATTTCTCATTTGTGCAATCTGGTGGAGGCAACCAGGAGAGAGAGAGAGAGAAAGAGAGAGAAGAAGAAGAAGAAGAAGAAGAAGAAGAAGAAGAAGAAGAACTGCAGGAAGACTTTCTCTTTCTCCATTCACAGCCACAAAACCAAACAAACCCATTTCTTCAATTCATGCAATCTTAAGACACAAAATCAAATAAAACCCATTTCTTCATTTTATGTCTCTCTCAGTACACATTCCATTAAATTTGCCCTAATTCCTCAAATCAGCTCTTGATTTCTGGGTTCCCCCTTTTGTCTCTATTTTCCATCGTATATGAAATTTCCATAATTTTTTTTGAGTTGGATTAGCTCAAGGCAACCCATTTCGTCAAATTCAGGGGTAGAATGGAGAGTAGTGAGTTGAGGAGAAAATGAGAATGAGAATGGGAAAAGGAGCTCCCAGCCTCTTTTTGCCTTCTGCCCTAGAAAGTGGAAATTGAAGAATCTGTTTTCAGAGAATGGATTCTAGGTTTTGTCATCCAAACACCCAGAAGTTGAAAAACAGAATGTGAAAATGTGAATAGAGGTCGCCCAAACACCCTCTAAGAAGAACTATCATGTCTTTAATGGATTTAGTGAGATCCATCTGTGACTCCTTGATCTCCTTCAGAGGACCGACAATAGAGTCAGTAAGACCTTGAGACAATTCAGCATTTGTCTCCAGAATAATGTCTCTCATGCCAACCGCCATTTCCTGCAAATCTTCTTGTGATGCCGCGAAGGACTGGCCCTCTACGGCTTCAACTGGATCGTCACCAGTTCCCGTGCTTTTAGCTCCTCCTTTTTTGTCTTTTCCAGCCATTTGGAGTGATCTTCAATTGTCTTATGGGTCCCACAAAGTCGTGCCCAAAAATGTTGCCTGAATTCCTCCAAGGGACAGGAGAAACGGGGGTGGTCAACACCTGGTGGTGTAGAAGATATGCGGGCGTGCCAGGAGATACAGATCTCCAATGAGAAATAAAGATGAGCGCCTGAAATTAACTGACTTCCTTCAAGCAATTGCACAACTTGAATAAAGGAGAAACTAAAGTTACAACGGTTCGTGGGCCTTGAACAAGGACTTCAACAACTGAAGAAAACTAAGGTTTACATAGATAGAGAAGAAGAAGAAGAAAAGGGGTAAAGGTAGAAGATAGACATAGAAAAAGGGATCGATCGACTAACTGAAAGTTAGGAGATAAACTAATTTAATTTGCTGCTGTGAGCGTTGTTGGTGCGTGGACCTCCGCAATGTTGTACAATGACTTGTATTTATAGCTTCTGGGACCAAATGTAACTTCCAAGTATAACCGTCCATGATCTTCAGCCATAACCCCACGTCTTGCTACCACTACGGCATCCTCTTGAAGACGTATCAAAAAGTGACAAGTGTCCTTTAACTAGCCGAAAATAACTACCCATGTTCTCAAAGTAATTAGCACATGTTAATTTCGGCTATATTTAATTTGTTATAGATAACAACACTTTCCTATAATTTAGGCAACAATCTTATCTCCTAAATTATAGGTAATTCGGCCACAATTAATAAATCCGAATCAAATCAAAATAATTTCTAACCAATTTATTTGCCACGTGTAAATGTTAAAATTTATGGTACAAACAGTTTCCTAAAGGCGTAGAAATAGTATACCTGAGTTGTCTCCGGCTGGCTACAATGGTAGCAACACGATCAACTAGTAGCAACAAAGGGCACCATCAACGCCAGAAAAGAGAAGAAACCAAGAAACAGATATTGGGTTAGTAATGAGTCGGTTGTCTGATCTTCCGGAGGAACTTTTGGAGGCCATAGAAGAGCGTATCATCCTATATGCTGATAAAGTTCGACTTCGCTCTGTTTGTGTGCCGTGGATGTACTCAACTTTTCCGAAGCTGCCTCACCAAAAACTTCACCAATCTCCGTGCTTGCTGCTACCATATTCCACCAGTAATAACAGTGTCGACACGGCTTGTGGATTGTTTAGCCCACTTGATAAGAAGTTTTATCACTTGGACTTGCCTGAGCTTGCTGGTCAAGGCAAGTTGTTCAGAGGATCCTCCCATGGTTGGGTGGTTACTAGTGATGATAGCTCAGTATGTCTCCTTAATCCGCTCACAAGGGCTAAACTCAAACTTCCACCGAGGTCATATTTCCCCTATAAGGAAGTCAGTTATGGTCCCGGTATGAAGTATTATTTGGGCACAACTGCAGCACATTCGCGTAAAATTATCTTATCGACAAGTCCTGCCAACGACGACTATGTGGCTGTGGCCGCCTATGGAAGGTTTGATACATTGGCATATTGTAGGAAGGGATATACAAAATGGGTTCACTTGGATGAGAGGAATGAGAGTCGATCAAGTTATGTTGAGAGTCGATTAGGTTATGTTGATTTTATATTCTTTAGGGGGAAACTATATGCAGTAGACCATGGAGATCTTTTAATTTGGGAGATTGGAGGTCCCCAGATCATGGAAAAAATATGGATCAATGGTCCAATCCCTGAATTGCCGCAACCGTACTTGGTAGAGTATTCTGGTGGGCTTCTAATGGTTGATCGAATATTTTGTTTGGACAATAGTGATGACCCAAGGGAACGAACGTGTGGGTTCAAAGTTTACAAGCTCGATGTCAGCCGTAAATCTTGGGTTGAGGTGAGAGATTTGGGCGGAGATTCGTTGTTTTTGGGGAAGAACTCATCATCGTCGATTTCATCGGGTGATTTTCCTGGCTATAAAGGAAATCGTATTTACTTCACGGATGACAATCCTCATGTTTTCGGTCAAGCTTTCGATCCAGCAGAGTCTCGTGGAATAAAGTTTGATATGGGTATCTACAACCTAGATGATGGGTTGATTGAGTCATTGCATGTGCCAGGTTACAAAGATGATGCAAATAACTCGTATTGGCCTCCCCCAATTTGGGTACTGCCGAAGTCGAAATAGAAATTTTGTTTTTTGTTTTTCCTTTTGATCTGTTTCGAATTTGAAAAGTCTACACACGTACGATTATGAATCATAATTTTTAATACAACTGTGTTTCGAATCGTTCGGTTCATGTGCATCGAAAGATTCCGGACAAACTTGTTTATAGAATTATTATATTTTAAAATTGCGTTTTTAGCATTACTCGTAAGAATTCTGGTTGAATCCTTGTTAGTATTTGTTAGCAACTGACAACTTTAGTGGAGCATATATGTGTTTCGATCTTTTCTTCCACAATATTATTTGCTAGTATTTACTATAATGATATTCTTCTTCTTTTATTTTTTTAAATTTTTATCAGCACTATAATAATATTCCATCCGTCCCAATTTGATAGTCCGCTGTAAAACTACGTGCAATTTTTAAATTAAAAATAATTTACTTACCGAATAAAATTTTCAATTATTTTTGCATCGTATTAAAGTTCTCAACGAGATCTATCAAAGAAGATCGATATTGATAAAAAAAAATTATTTTTGTAAGTACATTATTTTTTAGTTTGAAAAATTACACGTAGTTTTGTAGTGAATTATCAAATTGGGACGGATGGAGTAATTTTCTTTGGATGAACACTTCAAAGTTTGAAATATATTTCTACAAAGGGTAAACTTCACTGACCTCCGCTGAGGTTTCTGACAAATACAATGACCTCCCCTCTTCTTTCTGAAATTCCACAGCCCTCCCTTGCTTTTGAAAATAATTGTCACTTACCTCCTCTGCCGATGATTTTCGCCTAACAGTGTTAATTGTTGGTGAAATGACATTAATGCCCTTAAATTTGAACTTGGCTTATTTTTTTCCTTATTTGAGATTATATTGCATAATAATTTCGAAAGGCATAAAAGAAAGTATCTTAATTATATACTTTTTCTTAGAACTTTCTTTTCTTTGACACATTATTATTATTATTTTTAATATTTTACTTCCCATTAAGTATATTTTCACATATTGATAATAAAAAAGAGAATATCAATAATCAACTAAGCCCACTGCTTGCATTGATGGTTTTATTTATTTTTACTTTTTTACGTTTCTTTTCCTTTAAGGAAAAACAAGTATTTCGCATTTCGCACCTATAAAAAAAAACTATAAGCATGAATTTTTTTGGATAATTTGTCTACGCCAATTCAAGGATCCAATTTTGAAAAAAAGAAAAAGTCTACTTCTTTCCCCCCCAAAAAAAACTCATCAGAACATTATTATTAAAGTACAACTATCCGTTATTTTTAAGACCTTTGCATTATGCATGCCAAAAAGAGAATGTACATATTATTATGGGACAACTATTCATTATTTGTGCGTACCTTGATTTATGCAAGCAAAAATAATGTACTTATGAGTTTTTTTTAAAAAAAATTAGAGTATTTTCTCTCTAATTATTTTCTTAATAGGATCCTTGAATTGGTGAAAAAAAAGATTTCAAAAAAGATTTCATGCTAATAGTTTATTTTTTGGTGTAAAATGCTTAATTCTCCTAAAAGGGGGTGCATATTTTGGACGGAGGAAGAATAACTTTGCTAAAAGCAATGAAATAATACTATAACACCCCTACTTAAGCAGGTAAATATTATTTTAGACCATTATTACCTCTAATGAAAAAAAAAGGAGTGTGGTTAGGTAAAATATTTAAAAAAAAAAAATGAAGAAAAATGAGTCTAGTTAGAGCCTTAGATTTAGAGAAAGATAAAGAAACCTAAAAAAATAAAAAATAAAATAAAACCATCAAAGCAAGCAATGGGCTTAGATGATTATTGATACTCTTGTTTTTATTATCAAAATGTGAAAACATAACTAATGAGAAGTAAAATATTAAAAATAATAATAATTTTGTGTTAAAGAAAAGAAAGTTCTAAGAAAAAAGTAAATAAGTAAGTTATTTTTAATGCCTTTCAAAATTTTTATGGAATATAATCTCAAACGAGCCAAATAAAAGAGGAGAAGAAGCTAAGTTCAAATTTAAGGGCATTAACGTCATTTCACCAACAAAATCAACACCGTTAGGCGAAAAGTAACGGCAGGGGAGGTTAGTGACAATTATTTTCAAAAGCAAGGGAGAGCAGTGCAATTTTTGAAAGAAGAGGGGAGGTTAGTGTATTTGTCAGAAACCTCAGGGGAGGTCAGTGAAATTTACCCTTCTACAAAAGAAAAAGTAAAGCATAAGTGTCAGGAGGTGAAGAATGACCTTGGGCCTAGATCTTCAAATTATTGTTAAGAAATATTGTCTCACATTGCTCATGAGTGGAATGAGTGATCACTTAATACATGCTGGGACCTCTCCACTCATTGCCAGTTGATTTTGAGTTGGATATAAAATTTCCACAATTATGTCTTCATCTTCCTCGTTCGATTCAAATAAGGTATAATCCTTCTTCTTCTTATTCTTCTTCTTCTTCTTCCTCCTCTTGTCATTCGTCTTATGATCACTTTGATTCAGATATGGTTCCCTGTTTCCTTCTAAATCAGTTGTATGCGGATAATAAGGGATCAAGTAAACAAACAAAAAAATAAAACCAGAGGAAATTTTGCTAGATATGAACAAGATTTTAGCAGAAAGTTTTTCTAACAGGTAAAGGAATGAGCGAAACTTGACTCAAATCCATAAACTTTTAGGTGTGGAACTAAAATACACAAATACGACACCGTCACACAGAAGTTTATATACGACTTAAAACCTACTCGATCAATCTAAAGACAGAATCATGTTGCACAAATTACGACCTATACCTAATACGGTAAATCAAAATCCTACGCAACATCTTCTATTTATCAATAAATTTGGCTCGCGGAAAAAAAAAACGTAATTCATTTGGCTTGATATTTCTTATTGTGATTTGGCATTACTCGTAAGAATTCTGGTTGAATCCTTGTTATTTGTTAGCAACTGACAACTTTAGTGGAGCATAAATGTGTTTCCATCTTTTCCTCCACAATATTATTTGCTAGTATTTACTATAATGACATTCTTCTTCTTTTTTTTATCAGCACTGTAATGATATTCCCTCTTTTCCAATTTGATAGTCCACTACGAAACTACATGCACTTTTTAAATTAAAAATAATTTATTTATAGAATTAATTTTTGAATTATATTTGCACCATATTAAGGTTCTTAACGAGATCTATCAAAGAAGAACGATATTGATAAAAAAATTATTTGTGTAAGTACATTTATTTTTTAGTTTGAAAAATTACACGTAGTTTCATAGTTGACTTACTATCAAATTAGAACGGAGGGAGTAATTTTCTTTGGATGAGCACTTCAAAGTTTGAAATATGTTTCTAAAAAAGAAAAAGTAAAGCATAAGTGTCAGGAGGTGAAAAATGACATTGGGCCTAGATCTTCAAATTAGTCTTCATCTTCCTCGTTCGATTCAAATCAGGTATAATCTTTCTTTTTCTTTTTCTTCTTCTTCTTCTTCTTCTTCTTTATATATATATAACCGAATGTCCGGTTCAACTTGCGTGCACTTCGACTAATTTCGAGGTCTTAAAGGTATTTAAGGTAACGATCGGACATAACTCCAATGGCCCCAATAGTTTGCTGGCTAAAAATGGCCTGTGATTCGTCTTATGATCGCTTTGATTCAGATATGGTGCCCTGTTTCCTTCTAAATCAGTTGTATGCCGATAATAAGGAATCAAGTAAACAAACAAAAAAATAAAAACAGAGGAAATTTTGCAGAAAGTATTTCTAATAAGTAAAGGAATGAGCGAAACTCAACTCAAATCCATAAACTTTTAGTTGCGCAATTAAAATACACAAACACGATACCATCACACAGAAGTTTACGACTTAAAACATACTCGATCAATCTAAAGACAAAATCATGTTGCATGGACTCTAGTTTACGAACTAAACCTAATACGATAAATCAAAATCCTACGCAACATCTTCTATTTATCAATCAATTTGGCTTGCGAAAAAAAAAAATGTAATTCATTTGGCTTGATATTTCTTATTGTGATTTGGCTTCCTTTGAAAATTCCTCTGCCTCTCTTTCACCTGTCGGACTTTACCGATAACGCCCCACAACTCCAACTCGAAGCAAAGTTGCTCATGCTCATCGTCGTCCAGTTTTCGTTGCTCCCTTTCTTCTTGCTCTTGCAATTGTATCTTTGCGCGTTCTTGATCTTCTTGTTGTTGTCGTAGTTCCTTTTCTTTTTGCGCTCGTAAGCATATCCTCATGCGTTCTTGTTCTTCTTGTAGTTGTAATTGAATGAAGGCTTTAATCTGCATCTCCATAAACCCCGCAGGCACCCATGGTAATCCGAAATCACCTCGCAAATCGAAGGATGAAATTGGAGAAATTGAATCCATTCTAAGTATTTCTCTTCGGAAGTGACTCGATATTTGTATTTAAAATCTGGACCGTCTAATAGTTGTCTTGCTAGCGATATCATGTAGGGTAAAAATACTATTGGCACAGATATCATTGAAAAGCAATCACGCCTAAAAGTACCCAATCTAAAGACGAAAATTTGTCCGAAGACGAGACTTAGAACTTTCACAAAGCGAGAGACATAACCCTCCCAGATCAGACGACAAGTCGTTGATCTAGAGATATAAAAGAAAAAAGAAAAAGAAAAAATGAATGGAGAAAAGAAATAGTATCATGACCCTCCCCTCCCACCACCCTGCGAGGGTATTGAAACCCTAGGGGGGAGGGGAAGGAGGAAGAGTAGTATTTGTGGTGGTTAGGATTTTCGGAGAGAGAGAGAGAGACAGAGACAGAGAGAGAGCCCCTATTTTTTTTTGGTGTTGATGCAGTAGCCCGGGAGGAAGAGTACTTTCGTCGTTTTAAGCCTCGGGGGGCAAAATCATAGTTTGGGCTTTTTTAAAGCTATCGGTATCGATACTGGTAATGTGCTGTATCGATACCGGATAGCTAAGTGGCGAACAGAACCTTCCTGTATCGATACAGGTTTATCCCTGTATCGATACCGAGTGTCATAAGTTGGCCGTTTGGCTTGCTTCGTTATTTCGATGTTATTTCCGATTTTTTTCCCTTTTGGGTAATTTTAGGGTTTCCATTGATTTGGCTTCCTTTTTCGGAACAAATCAATTAGGGTTTCTAGTTTCCTATATAATGAGTTGTAAGCCTAAACGGCTGGGGGAGTTGATGTTTATTATTGAATGAAAACAGAGTCTAGAGAGCGTTTTCTCTAAACCATCTCGTTTGTGTTCGATTGTTGCACGTCTTTTCTGTAGTTCATAAGGCGCCCTGCATCAGTTGGTATCAGAGCTTCAAGTTCCAATCCTGACTATGGCCGGAGGACGTGCTGGAGGTCGAGGGGGACGAGATAATCGTACCGATAATTTGGAGGACATCTATGAAAGAGATGACGTAGCGCAGGAGGCGCGAGCGGAGGCGCGATTCCAACAACTAGAACAGAGCATGACGGCTGCAATAGCTGCGTTAGCCGACCAAGTTGCTGCCCTAGCTGTTGGGGGGAATCCACCTCGCCATCAACCGTACAATCGGCGGCCTCGAGAGGAGGACGAAAGTACGGATGGTGAAGCGGCTGAAAACCTTTTTGCTGCGGGGGCATTCGGCGTTGGCAGGGCTGGCGGCGGTGGCTTTCGTCAACAAAGGGGCAGAGGCCGGGAGATCATGGCTGATAACCGTGATTTCCGTCCATGGGAGTCGGGTTTGAGGATCGATCTGCCTGAGTTCCAGGGGGGTTTGACACCGGAAGAGTTCCTTGATTGGGTTGCGGCTATGGATGAAGTCTTGGAATTCAAACAAGTTCCCGAGGATAAACGGGTGTCGCTGGTGGCTACCAGATTCAGGGGTAGAGCCGCCGCATGGTGGCAGCAATTGAAGCAGACTCGGCTGCGGCAGGGAAAAGACAAGATTAGTTCGTGGGAAAAATTAAAGAAAAAGATGCGGGTGGCTTTTCTTCCCCACAACTACTCGCGTCTGATGTATCAGCGACTGCAGAACCTCCGTCAGAGTTCGCGTTCTGTGGATGATTACACCACAGAGTTCCATCAATTGGTAGCCCGGAATGATCTTGCAGAAACGGATGAGCAATTGGTATCGAGGTATGTGGGAGGTTTGCGTGAACAGTTCCAGTTTACACTAAATATGTTCGAATTATTCTCTGTTTCCGATGCCTATCAAAAGGCGTTGCAGATAGAAAAACAAGCTATTCGCAGGCCTTCTTCGATTCCGTGGAGTGCTACGGCTCGACCCGCGGTCGGCAATACTTCCACCAAACCAATTGCTAGCCTGCCCCCCACTAATCCACCAGCAATTAGGGCAGGAGCTAGTTCTGGTTCTGGGTCGAAGTGTTTTAAATGTGGAGAACCTGGTCATCGCGCATTTGAGTGTAGAAAAGGGGAACGACCAGGAAAAGCTTTGTTTGTGGATGCTGAAGGGATTGTGAACGAGCACTGCGAGTCAAGACGAGCAAGAGGCAGCATATGAGGAGGAAGTTGTGGAAGAGGTAATTGGGGATAACGGCCCATTATTGGTTGTTCGGCGACTGTGCTATGCTCCGCGTGAGGCAGAGGGAGATTCGTGGGCTCGGGGTAATGTGTTTGATCTACTACTTGTACCATTGGCGGGAAGGTGTGTCGATTTGTGATTGACTCTGGGAGTTGCGAGAATGTGGTGGCAGAAGAGGCAGTCCAAAAGCTTGGGCTAAGGACGGAGGCTCATCCCAGTCCCTACAAGCTTACATGGTTGAAAAAGGTAACGAAGTTAAAGTTTCCAAAAGATGTTTAGTTGCTTTCTCTATTGGCTCCAAGTACAGGGATGAAATTTGGTGTGATGTTGTGGCCATGGATGCTTGCCACCTTCTATTGGGAAGGCCATGGCAGTATGACCGTAAGGTGGTACATGACGGGGGCGCTAATACTTATGCGCTATCGTTCAATGGTGTGAAGATTGTGTTGCTGCCTTCCAAGGAGGTTGTACCCAAACCACAAACGGGGGAGGGTACCACCCTTCTGACGAGGATACAGTTTGAAGAGGAGTTGTCAACAAGCCAAGTGGTTTTTGTGTTAATGGCGAAAGAGGGTCCTAAGGCCTTGGTAGGAGAAGATGTGCCAGCAATGGTTCAACCTCTTCTGCAGGAATTTCAGGATGTGTTTCCAGCAGACTTACCAGAGGGGTTGCCCCCTCTGCGGGATATTCAGCACCAGATTGATTTGGTGCCCAATTCAAGTTTGCCCAATCGGCCCCATTATCGTATGAGTCCGAAAGAGCATGAAGAGCTGCGGAGACAAGTGGAGGAGCTATTGTCTAAAGGCTTTATTCGTGAAAGCCTCAGCCCGTGTGCAGTGCCAGCCCTGTTAATTCCCAAAAAAGATGGAACGTGGAGGATGTGTGTTGACAGCAGGGCCATTAACAAGATCACAGTGAAGTATCGCTTTCCAATTCCAAGGCTGGATGATCTGCTAGACCAGTTGGGTAATGCAAAGGTGTTCTCGAAGCTGGACTTGAAGAGTGGGTACCATCAGCTTCGAATCAGGCCAGGGGATGAATGGAAAACAGCGTTCAAAATTCGAGAAGGGCTTTATGAGTGGATGGTGATGCCGTTCGGACTGTCCAATGCGCCTAGTACCTTCATGAGGATGATGAACCAGGCCCTTCGCCCTTTTATCGGTAAATCTGTTGTCGTTTATTTCGATGATATTTTAATATATAGTGCCACTCCTGATCAACACTTGCAGCACTTAAGGGAAGTCCTTACTGTTTTGCGTGCTGAAAAATTATTTGGGGCAATCAAGAAGTGTGTGTTCTTAACAGATACAGTGCTTTTTCTTGGGTATGTTGTATCCAAGGATGGGATTGCCGTGGATGAGTCTAAAGTTGAGGCTATTCGTAGCTGGCCACAACCGCGGACTTTATTCGATGTTCGCAGTTTCCATGGGCTTGCGGCGTTCTACCGTCGTTTTATTCCACACTTTAGCACTATCATGGCTCCTATAACAGATTGTATGAAGGGCGGCCGGTTTGCTTGGAATGATGCAGCAACTGCTGCGTTTCAATTGATCAAGCAAAAATTGACCTCGGCTCCGGTGTTGATCTTGCCGGACTTTTCCCAACCTTTCGAGCTACATTGCGATGCATCAAAAGTTGGAATTGGGGCTGTCCTTAGTCAAAATTCTCAACCTGTTGCTTATTTTAGTGAAAAACTGAATGGAGCAAAGATGAATTATAGCACCTATGATGTGGAGTTCTATGCCTTGGTCCAATCCTTGAAGCACTGGTATCATTATCTTATTCATAGTGATTTCGTTCTATATTCTGATCACGAGGCATTGAAACACCTTAATGTCCAAGATAAGTTGTCCAGTCGGCATGCTAAATGGGCGGCTTATATTCAGCAGTTTTCTTTCTCTATCAAGCACAAGTCTGGAGTGCTGAATCGAGTAGCTGATGCCCTTAGTCGGCGTTCCAATTTTCTTGTTTTAATGCGCACTAAAGTAACAGGTTTTGATGCTTTTCGTGCGTTATTGGCAGCGGATCCGTATTTTTCTACTATCATTACAGAGATTGCAGGGGGGGCCCAATCCGACTTCCACATGCACAATGGTTTCTTATTCAAAGGAAATTTGTTGTGTGTTCCGGAGTCCAGCCTTCGGTTGAAAATCATTAAGGAGTTGCATGATGAGGGGCATGTGGGCCGGGATAAGACCTATGCATTGGTTTCTGCTTCCTATTTTTGGCCAACCTTGCGGCGCGAGGTTTATAAGTTCGTGGCGGGGTGTCATATCTGTCAAATTTCCAAGGGTACGGCCACTAACGCCGGTTTATACATGCCGTTGCCCATTCCTTCCCAGCCGTGGGCCGATGTCAGCATGGATTTCGTATTGGGGCTGCCACGTACACAACGTGGTCATGATTCTGTCTACGTGGTGGTCGATCGATTTTCCAAGATGGCACACTTTATCGCGTGCAAGAAAACTACAGATGCTGTTAAGGTGGCGCAATTGTATTTCTCTGAGGTTTATCGCTTGCATGGGCTGCCTATGTCTATCGTTTCTGATCGGGATACCAGATTTTTGAGTTATTTTTGGCGCTGTTTGTGGAGGCTGGCCAACACTCAATTGGATTTTAGTACGGCTTATCATCCCCAAACCGATGGCCAGACTGAGGTGGTGAACCGTTCTTTGGGCAATTTACTGCGCAGTTTGGTGGAGGATCATCTTAAAAGTTGGGATCAAAAGCTGTGTCAAAGCAGAGTTTGCTTTCAACCATTCTGTCAATCGGAGCACGGGTTTCTCTCCTTTCCAGGTTGTGTATGGATTTAACCCGCGCACACCAGTCGACTTAGCTCCTGTTCCAAGCTTGAAGCGTTCTAATGGCAAGGCTGAAGATTTCATGACAAGTTTACAGCAGGTCCATGCCGAGACTAAGTTGCGTTTGGAGAGTAGTACAGCCAAGTACAAGGCAGCGGCAGACAAGAAGCGCAGGCTAGTGGAGTTTGAGGTTGGTGATTTCGTGTATGCGGTCCTCACTAAAGACCGTTATACATCTCATGAGTATAACAAACTTGCTGCTCGTAAAATTGGCCCCGTTGAGATTGTTGAGAAGATCAATCCCAATGCCTATCGTTTGAAGCTGCCAAGCCATGTTCGCACTGCCGATGTGTTTAATGTCAAGCATCTAATTCCATTCCGGGGTGATAGTTCGACCGATGATGATGATGCAAATTCGAGGGCGAATTTCTTTTTAGAAGGGGAGGATGATGCAGTAGCCCGGGAGGAAGAGTACTTTCGTCGTTTTAAGCCTCGGGGGGCAAAATCATAGTTTGGGCTTTTTTAAAGCTATCGGTATCGATACTGGTAATGTGCTGTATCGATACCGGATAGCTAAGTGGCGAACAGAACCTTCCTGTATCGATACAGGTTTATCCCCTGTATCGATACCGAGTGTCATAAGTTGGCCGTTTGGCTTGCTTCGTTATTTCGATGTTATTTCCGATTTTTTTCCCTTTTGGGTAATTTTAGGGTTTCCATTGATTTGGCTTCCTTTTTCGGAACAAATCAATTAGGGTTTCTAGTTTCCTATATAATGAGTTGTAAGCTTAAACGGCTGGGGGAGTTGATGTTTATTATTGAATGAAAACAGAGTCTAGAGAGCGTTTTCTCTAAACCATCTCGTTTGTGTTCGATTGTTGCACGTCTTTTCTGTAGTTCATAAGGCGCCCTGCATCAGGTGTTAAATGGATTTTGATTTTATTACATTCCTAATTTGGGTTTAATCACAAAAAGTGAACCTATTTTTTCCAACCACCACAACGGGGAAGGGATGATAGGATTTCAGCGTTTTGTTGGTGTTATTACTGCTCTTGCCGCTGAAATTTGGAGCCTTCAAGATGGATTTCCAATCAAGGATGGTCCAACCTGGAAATTGAGATTCAATATTGGCGATTGGTCATTATCTATTTTAGAGGCTGGGCCTGGGGCACACGCGTCGCGTGTGCAAGTCGAACTTTGATACTAAAAATTAAGACCTGTAAGCACCCAGTTTGAGAAATTTATCACAATTCGACTTGCACTCACATTCGTTCATATTCAAAAAAAAAAACAGAGGAAATTTTGCTAGATATGAACTCGACTCAAATTCATAAATAGAGGAATAAGTAAAACTCGACTCAAATTCATAAATTTTTAGCTACACAACTAAAATACACAAATACGACACTGTCACACCAAAATTTAAGACTAAAACCTACTCGATCAATCTAAAGACAGAATCAAGTTATATTAGACTCTAGTTTACGACCTAAACCTAATATGAAAAATTAAAATCCTACGCAGCATCTTCTATTTATCAATTATTTGGCTTGACAATTCTTATAGTAATTTGGCTTCCTTTGAAACTTCCTCTGCCTCTCTTTCCCCTGTCGAACGCCCCACGACTCCAACTCGAAGCAAAATTGCTCATGCTCATCGTCGTCCCGTTTTCTTTGCTCCCTTTCTTCTTGCGCTTGCAATTTTATCTTCGCACGTTCTTGATCTTCTTCTTGCCGTCGTTTTTGTCGTAGTTCCTTTTCTTTTTGTGCTCGTAAGCATATCCTCATGCATTCTTGTTCTTCTTGTAGTTTTCGAATGAAGGCTTTAATCTCCATCTCCATGAACCCCGCATGCATCCATGGTAATCCGAAAACACCTAGCAAATCGCAAGATGAAATTGGAGAAATTGAATTCATTCTAAGTATTTTTCTTCGGAAGTGACTTGATATTTGTAGTACTAGTTTTGCAGTTTTGTTATAGCTTCAAGGAAGTGCTTGAATATATTTATAAGAAAAACCGATTACTAGTTGGTTAGGTTTAGGTTTAGTAGTGTGAAATAGAATTTTTTTTGGAAGTGTCGAGCAAGTAACACATAGCCATGCCCAAGCACCCATCCCGGCCGTCCAACAGTATTTTGAACAGTCCAAATTTCTTTCCTCTCTCTCTCTCTCTCTCTCCTATTTTTCTATTTAAAATCTGGACTGTCCAAACCTATTTTAGATGGCCCAAATGAGTGCTCGGGCACGGCTATTGGTGCCCACCCGGCACCCAAAAACTTCTAGTGAAACAGGCCCTAAGCTTAATAATTGGGAGATGTTTTAGTAAGTCTTGGACTCTCAATCTAATTATTCAAGGGAAAAGCACGGGCATGTCCAGTTTTTTGGGCTGTGCACGCCAAGCTCCATCATGTCTCGAAAAATGCACCAAAAACTCCACTCATCACTCTCTCTCTCTCTCTCTCTCTCTCTCTCTCTCTCTCTCTCCCTTTTTTTTTTTTTTGATTTTACATTTTAAATTTTGAACCCCCAAATCGTATGAAAGTGCCTAAACCCTTGAGTACCCTATGATAGTGCCTAAACCCTAAGATACCCTATGAAAATGCCTAAACCACTAAAACCCTATAATAGGAAAGTGCATCCTTAACCTAAACTCTAGGGTATACTATGAAAAAGCCTAAACCCTAGGATACCCTATGAAAAAGCCTAAATCTTAGAGCACCCTATGAAAGTGCTAAATTCTAAATTCTAAATGTACGGTCCAAATTCTAAAATGTAAATTCTAAATTTACGGTCTAAATTCTAAATATAAAGTCTAAATTCTAAATGTACGGAGTAAATTTAGGGTACCCTATGAAAGTGCCTAAAATCCTAGGGTACTCTATGAAAGTGTCTAAACCACTAAAACACTATAACAGGAAAGTGCACCGTAAACATAAACCCCAAAAAAAGAGTGATTGACCTTAATGGTAATTAAAAAGAGTGATTGGCCTTAATTGTAATAAATATTTGTTTTGTGACCTTAATGGTAATAAACTCATTATTCAACGACTAGAAATGATGATCAGGTATTACTATCTAAACTCTTATCATGGGCGCTAATTTAATCGAACCAAACAAGTCGAACACAATAATACTCAGGCTTGACTTGAACTCTTTTTGCACCTATTCAGGCTAGGCTCGATCTTGAGAATTTTTTTGACTCGGCTCACAAGGTGACTGAAGCTGGGTGTAGGCATATGCTCCAGCCTCGCCCGTCCCCCTTTTAATTTTGATAGAGTACGTGCAGGGTTTCAGTCTGAATCTTCTCATGTGATACCCTAATTATACTTAACATCTTACCTATTCACTAAATCAACGATTGATATTACATTTTTATTAAAAAGTGACGCAAAACAACGTTGTTTTGAGGTCAACGGAAAAAGTATTAGGAGGAAAAAGGAAACACAATAGAATCACATATATCCCCTGTTAAGATAAAATATCTCCAAATACTCAAAATTCTAACCTCTTTGTTTTTACCTGAAAAATCTAACATTATTGGCAACTTAGATGAACCATTCTGCTATATTTGCCGCACCGTCCTAAGAACACAAACAAACGTTGCAAAATAAGCAAAGCCCAGTAAGCCACCAGGCTTGGGCAACACTACAACAAAATAGGGATTTAGGGGCATTTTTAAAGGGGCACTTTTATTAAATTGCCCTATCAAGTTACTAATGAGGCACTACCTTGTTAAATGCCCCATTTGATTCTACCTAATGCGGCAGTCGGTCAAAATCCCAAATTTTTCCTATTTAATTTATTTGTGGCAATTTTAATGGGGCAGTTGGTTGTGCCTCTAAAAGTTGGGTAGATAATAGGGCATTTTTCAGAGGCACAATACTACGTCGTTTCGCCACTATTTTTTTCTCTTCTTTTTTTCTTTAGCCGACTTGATTTAATTCCTAATTTCAATTACTTAATTATGTTTTTGAGAATCTGTTAGGGCACTTATTGTTGCCTCAAAAGATAGGAGTATAATAGGGCACTTTATTTACACAAAAAATTATCGTTTTCTACTCACTTAATTGGGCATCTTCAGACTTCTAAGAAGAACGGCTTTGTCGAATAAATCAATAACGACGTCGTTTGGGATATTGATTTGGCGCTCTGAAGTTTCGCGCGCTAGAGTCCTACACGATTAACCAACCCACTCTTCCATCTCCATACTCTTCTTCCCACATGTTTTGATCAGATCAAAGATATCTCTCAAGCTCCAATTTGCCGCAAGTACGAGGTATTTTACAAAATAATCCTTTCCTTGTTTACCTTTGAGGGGTTATACACTGCCTTCATCATCGTTCTTCACTGTAATAATCCTTGAAGAGCTTCAATTCCTTTGGTCTTCAATCAAAGTTACTCATCACGAAGTAGATAGATGAGCACAACCCATTAAGATCTACAAATTCTGGTCATATACATCAATTACCCGTATATTGAATTGATGTTTATATTGAATTGGGGAACAAAAGAAAATTGATGTTTACAATTCTTTGTTCCTGCTGCCCATTATCACTTAGTTCCATTTGGTTACTATACCACACAGGGGCGGCCCCATGTAGGGGCAAGGGGGGTCAGCTGACCCCCCTGAGCCGGAAATCCTCCCTCGGATATGCATATTTTTTGGGTTATTTTTGTAATTTTGCCCCACAGGAGTATATCTTGTTGTCTTTACGTTGTGTTCTTTGCCCCACAAAAAAATTACTTGCCCCAAATGTGCTGAAAATTTGCATGTAACTTTATAGAGAACCATCAAAATGAAACGAAGGGACTAAATATAATAAATTCTTGACCCCCTTAATGATAAATCCTGCGTCCGCCCCTGATACCAATTACCACATTCCCATATGCTGAAATTTGTTGATATGTCTGCTGCTGCTATTGGAAGGAAAAGTTTCTACAATCAATGGTACAAGCTGCCATCACAATACACTCGTGGATTCTGCTTTGGAATTGCTTATACTCTGATTACAGTATCTGCAGATTTTCTTATTTTGGTTTGTTTCTTGTATCAACTTGAGGGTATTGTCCTCCGTTGAGAATTAGAAGGATCTTTGGGATAACCTGTCTCTGGTGTTTTTCTCATTCCTCCGAAGGAGAACCAGGCAAAGACAGTATGTCAATTATTATATTGCTAGTTGTTTTGTGATTTTCATGCATGTTTTTGATTATCTACAGTGCCAAACAAATGAGAGAGAGAATCAAACAAAGAGAGACACAGATGTTACGGTGTTCGGCTTACGTTTGGTGTAAACTTACTCTATGGACATTTGATTTCCCTACTGCTACCAAACCTACTATTGCTGATGCTGAGCCTTGACTCTTGAGGCTGATGAAATATGGATTTTGTTGTTTGGGGCCTTATTATGCTGCTTCTAATCCTTTGATTCTTCATGCCTATTTCCTTGAGTCTGCTGAAGAAAGAATGATTCATAAGCTGGATATGCTGCTGCCGTAGAAGCAAGTGGTCATGATATCTCTTTATGCTAATAATGATATCTATGTTGCTGCTGAAGCTATTTTGTGAAGGCCGAGGCATTTGAACAGATCATGTTGTTTATGCTTGGGAGTTAAAGATGCTGGCCTAAAGATTGGAGTGCATTGATCATCTTAAGTGCCCTCCATTGCTATATGACTATCTGATTTTAAGTGTATTCTTTGTCTTATGTAACTTTTTCTCCTTTCAACATTTCGCTGAATTTTTTTCTCTTTCCTTGCCTATACTTTGCTTTGTGCACTGTATTTGGCTTTTCCTTGATGTACCTTTGTTGAGATTTAATAAAATCTTGTTGCCGATTAAAAAAAAAAAAACTTTGTTTCCTCAAGACACATTGACCTCATCTCCCTCTCTCTCTCCTGAAACAAAACAAGATCATGTTACAAGGTGGTTTCAGATTCCATTTTGCTCGATCACCTTATTCAGTTCGCTGCTCGCCTTTCAACTAGTGCTATTGCAAATACGATATAGTCCTGTTGCATCGAATTACCAAGAAAAATCTGTCACTTAAAACTGGACATGATGGTCCTTGAACTGCACAAGAGTTGAACTTTGCATGCATAGCAAACAAAGCATTCAGATTAAACCTATTGCACTGTAATTGCCTAATAATGAGATCTAACCAGTATGCACAATCATGACTGGAATGGGAATTAAACAGCCATGTAACCACAGTAACAATGTGCTATGCTACCCACATGCGGACAATAGTACTTGAATTGGATGGCTCAAGCAAGTCATATTACATATTTATGATTTTACAGAGGCAAAATGTTGCCCGTTGCTCGAAGCATCAGTAAGTCGGGCACTCCGGGGACTGAAAAACGGCTAAAACCAAGGCGTCGACAAGTCAAATAATGCTCTGATGGAATTTTCTGGACTTTCATGGCTCGCACCAGTTATATTACGTATTTATGACTTCACGGAGGCAAAATATCGCCCGTCGCTTGGGAAATTGATGAATCGGGTACCCCGGGGACCCAAAAACGGCTAAAACCAAGGCCTAAAAACGGACCATTTGAAGTGTTGCTTTGCGCGTTGGCTAGAAAGTTCAAAGATCGGACCATTTGAGGTCCGAAAATGGCCTAAAAACGGAGCCGCCGACATGTCAAACTATGTCACGCCACTATTTCTTTCATTTGGTCCATTCGCATGGGTTATATTACTCATTTATGACTTGAAGGGAGTATCGTTGCGTGATCCAACGAACAAATCAGGAATTCAGTACCTTTAAGCCCGAAAACGGCCTAAAACAAGGCACCGGCGCGTCAAAACTCGTTATAAGGCTATTTCTTTTGATTTGGGCTGTTCACAGGTTATATCATTCATTTATGACTTGGTGCAATTGCTGTTTTGTGCATTTGTCAGCAGATCAAGATTCGGATACTCCAAAGGCCCAAAAAGACCCGAAATGGCACCATCGGCATGTCAAAACTCATTTCGTTGTAAATTCCCCGAGTTATTCCACTCACACGAGTTTTATGATGTATTTATGACTTGAGGGAATTAATGTTTCTAGGTGTTTGGTAAAACTCAATGATCGGATGCCTTCGCCCCCGAAAACGGCCTAAACGGAGGCATTGGCGTGTCAAAACTTGTTATCGTGCTATTTCTATACTTTGGTCCGCTCACATGACTTATATTATGTATTTGTGACTTGGTGAAATTGATGTTTCGAATATTTTTCAACAATAAAAAAAATCACGGTTCGGTTCACTGTTTATCCACGGATTATTACATTCCGCAAAATAAAAAGCATATTCCACATTCACATTCTCAATGTAACTTTTGGAACCTATTCATTAGTAGCTTTTAAGTTTTAATAAACAACACCAAGTCACCAACAACAGTGCTTCAAAATGATTCAAAGAGATTCACATTCAAAAGAGTAACACTAACAGATGCAGAAACAACATAATATAAAGCGAGTAAACAAGTCTTCACCACAACCAGTCCCGAGTCCGGGAGTAATAATAAAACCTAAAACCAACAACCATCAAGTGACAACTCTTATTTGTAGTTTGAACTGACATGGACACAATATCACAATACAAATACAATAAGTAGCTAATATACGTGCAAGCAAAATTACAATTGTTAATTACAGTTTGCATCTTTACTTTTCAGTTATACGACATTCACCTAATTAGCGTATAAAATTAAGAATAATATGTTTAATTATAATTCTTATCCCAATATTATATATATATATATATATATATATACACCGGCGATCCTGTCAAGGATCCCGGATTTCCCGGATTGAAGGGTTTTTTGGTGTTTTGATGCTTTTAAAAATTGTTTTTGGGAAATCCGAGCCGTCCAATGTCTTCAAAAGGTGTTTTCCAAGGTCCACGCGGGAAATCTTCAAAAAAAAATACCGGGAAGGGCTTGATCCAAGTAGTTTTTCGCAAAAACTGTAAATATAAAGTTTTTGCGAAAACTGCTTGGATCAAGCCCTTCCCGGTATTTTTTTTTGAAGATTTTTCGCGTGGACCTTGGAAAACACCTTCTGAACACATTGGACGGATCGGATCGTCAAAAAAATATCGGGAAGTGGAGTCCCGGATCCGGGACTCCCGGACTAGAACCGGACTCTATATATATATATATATATATATATATAAGTAAAACTTCTAGTCCAAACCTCCCGAAAATAAGAAAAAAATGTTTTTTTTGTGTTGCAAATTATTTTTGGAAAATCCGAGCCGTCCAATGTGTTCAAAAGGTGTTTTCAAGGGTCCAAGCGGGAAATTTTCAAAAACAAATACCGAGAAGGGCTTGATCCAAGTAGTTTTCGCAAAAACTGTAAATATAAAGTTTTTGTGAAAACTGCTTGGATCAAGCCCTTCCCGGTATTTTTTTTTGAAGATTTCCCATGCAGGCCCTTGAAAACACCTTCTGAACACATTGGACGGATCGGATCGTCAAAAAAATGTTTGGATCATGGAGGTCCGGAAACGGGAGGTCCGGATTAGAAGCTTTACCTATATATATATATATATATATATATATATATATATATATATATATATTTATCTTTTTATTGAGATTAAACTCTCACGGTCCGGTTCGGTTTATCCACGGTTCTTTTATGAAAATCCATGGACCGAACCATGAAGCACGGTTTTCTAATTTTTCAATCCGTGTCCGGACCATTAATCCACGAACCAAATCCAAACCCTACGGTTCGGTTGAACATCTAGGAGTCACATGACCGCAACACAATCATGACGATCGAGACCAATCATTTTTTTGTGCTTTTCATTTAAATCATTCTCATAAAATTTTGGCTTGGTCGGGTTTAGAAAGCCCAATCATCGGGGCACCGTTTGATTAAGAAAGTGATATTTTGTGTCCAATGAGGTGCCTAACGATTCACAATTAGCTTCATTCTTCGAACAAATGATATAATTCAAATTAAGTAGAAAGATAGACGGTTTCGATCGCTAAAAAAGACATCAGACGAAGCTCAGCTGGTATACTATAAGCCTTCAATGCAACTGGATGAATTACATGTCTTTCGATCATGTGGTCTCTCATATCCGATTATCTCCAATTTTTGGTGAAAATGCTGGGATTGGTAAGACTTGAAGTCCTAACGGTTCGGATCAACAATCGCGAGAAATGGCTATGCTATTGCCTTTCTAATTCTATAAGTTCAACCTAGGTTATTAGTAAACTAATTCTTGTGTTGTACTTCAAATACAGTACTCAATCAAACGTGATACGATTATGACGATCAAGACTGTTGATTTTGTTGTGTTTGCTAATAAAATCATTCTGTAAATTTTTTTGCTCAATCAGATTTACAAAGCTTTTATTACTAATACTTGCTTTACCATTAAGTGCCTAACAATTTGTGATTAACTTGATTATGGGTGTGAAATGTTTTATGATTGCTATGTTACATATAGATGGTTTCGATCGCAAAAAAGACCTCATATGGTGCTCGAGTGGTGTACTATAAGACTTTAATATCCTCGTACAATTTTTATAAAAAAGCTGTACGGATCAAGCCCTTTTCGGTTTTTTTTTTTTGACGACTTCTCACGTAGACCCTTAAAACATATTTTAAATACATTAGACGGTTCAAATCATAAAAGTTTGAGTGGAAAAGTGCAGTGTAGACAAGGTCCCGTATTTTAAGGGTATGAACCGGATCCGTGGTGATACACCTTAAACATAAATTGTGCTTCTTCAGGGGCTAATAGGGCATTTCTGATCCCTTTCTGATTTCACGCTTCTGTCTAAAAATTTCGGAAATACTTCCCGCAGAACTTCCCTCCTCATTTTGGCGCTTTTTTGAAATTTCGCGGTGCCGAGGAGTCCTACACGATTGAAAGCTTAACCAACCCACTCTTCCATCTTTATCCTCTTATTCTGACCTCCTTTCTGTTTGACGGTATCTCTCAAGCTCAATTTGCCGCAGATACGAGGTATCATCTTACAGAAATTTGTCATATTTTTGCAATAATATGGGTGATCGCTCTTTACATTGAATTGGGGAAGAAAGCTATTTAGTTGAATTAGCCAATTAAGTATTTTTTTTCTTCCGTAATCTTGTTACACAGATAGATCCAATTATAGGTTGTTTCTTTCTTCCTTATTTTTAATACCTTTTGTATGGATTTATGTACTGTTTTGGTGTAAAGATGGGAAATTGGGAATTCTTGTACTACTCCATACCCCATGTGGTTTTACGATCAAGTGTACAATTTATCAAGTTCTCCTGACTATAGATGCAAGTTGCTTCTGGGTGTGATTCTCTTACTGCAAGTTACATCACAAAAATTCCTAAATGAGTCGGGATCTACCGAGTACTGAATGAATAACTGTAAAATAATTGTTCCACAACACCAATCTTTCTGAAAAAAATACTTCACAAAGTTAGTGCCGGTACATTCGTGTACCCTCCTGTCTCAATCTCCCTCCTTCTGCCCATTTTATGCAAATGCTTGTGCACATCCATTTGTTGTTGATTTTTCTAATGTTCAATCTTAGTTTTTTTCCCCCCAACTCAACTAGATATTTACGTGGATAGCATTTCCTGAGTGCTGCCTGTTTGACTGCCTTCTTTCAAGTTTTATCCTTGTTTGTTGAATGGCTCTTTGTTTTCTTTCATATAGAACCAAAAAGAAAAGAGAAACTCTCTCTCTCTCCAAAAAGCAAAGCCATTGTCTAATTCAAAGGGTAGATGGTTTATTTTTTCTTGAAAAGCAGTCCCTGGTTAAAGATGCATATGAACAAATCATATAGTTTTTTCTCAGAAACTGTTTAGGTAAAGCAGCACCACTCTTTGGGTTGTTTACGATGAAGACTCCTTGCTTCCCTTCAACACGAATTAACCGACTAGTCCATTTTTTTAGGCTAAGTCTGATCTAGTTTCAAAAAGAATAAGGAAAGGGTTAGAACTAAAGATAAAGAGGTCGCACACGTTCTCAATCTAGTTTGGTTTATCTATGAGGTTAGTGTTGATATAGCGTAGCCATGGTTATAATTTCTGCCTTGTTTTGCTTTGGACACATTGCATTAGATGTACCTTCAGATTTTAGTTATTATTGGATACATATTGGAAAGTTGCTACAGCTCATGGCATCTGTACAAAGTGGTATATGCATCATGGGTGGGATCATTGGAGCTGCTTGCCCTATGATTGTCTGATGTGCTTTGCTTTGCTTTATGTTGCATGAACATCTGCAGGTTTTGTGAATACATAGACTTGCATACATGCTAAAAGTGACACTTAAAAGTGACATCTGCAGGTTCAGTTCTATGAATGGATGCTGTCATAGTTGGCTAGTTTAATGTCAAGTCTTAACCAGGCCATCTGTAGAGATGGATTTTTAGTTGAGCATCAATTATATGAGTTGGGGCAGTATCATTGCCAATTTGGAGGAATTTTTAGTTCCAGAGATGGATTTTTATGAGCATCAATTATATGAGTTGGGGCAAGATCATTACCAATTTGGAGGAATTTTTAGTTCCCCAAATAATTTTTAGAAGAAAATATCATTAATATGCAAACCTCTACCTCTTGATGCAGAGGAAGCACTGAATTTAGATTTAGTACAATTATTTCTACCGAGTATAGTCTGATAACTTGGATATGGCAGAATATAATATGATGTTCTCTATTGATTGATTCTAGGTGGGCGATTTTGCTTATTTCAAGAGCGTAGTGAACCCAACAGAAATTGTGGGTAAAGGGAGGATCACTAGTTTGGATTCATCTAAAGAGTTAGGTGGAGAAGAACTTGGAGCTAATTGGTGTGAGATTGATGTTCAACTTCCAATCAAATGGAACGAGCATTTGATGAGGCCTTACGGAGGCCTTAAGACTGTTGGCGATGCCATTGGGACACCAATAGCATGGCCTATTTCTTTGGTACGTTTAATGTCCAATATGTCTATATGTTATCCTTAGTATAAAACAATATATTTTGAACCTATGTATCCGATTGTGTTTGATCAGGTAGAGAAAGATGATGATGGCTGCTTTACTGAATGAATGGGATCACATGGAAGGAGCTTCGTAGACATGGCCATGTCACATGGATAGTAAATTTATGGTTTTTGTTTTGTTTTCAGTAGTCGACTAGTTGGTTTTTTATACCATGCCATCTTTCATGGTATTGTTCTAGATTTCTGTCAGATAATTTATTAGGTTTTTGTTTCATGTTATTAGTGGATTTTTGTAAATAGTTTGTTGACTAGTTGTTTTTATTAAAGTTACTGACTATGGTTTATGTTTTGGATATTGATGCGATACAAATTGCAGTTAGTTAAGGTTGTACATTGTTACTGGTTAATCACGTATTATAAAAGGAAAAAAATTGTACTCTTCTCAAGGCACTCAAAAAGAGCCATAAAAGCTGTCTTCTTGAGCTCAACTAACGATGGTTTATGGGGCACTTTAAAATGCCTTAACAGTGAAAGGAAAATGAATTTCTCAAATCCTTTTGCAGCACTAATAAATGCCTTGATAAGTAAATTACGCGGCACTACAAAGTGCAGCTAGAAAAAGTAATTGAGGCACCTTAAAATGCCTCATAAAGCAAAATATATGGCACCTAGAAGTGCAGCGACGAAGAGTTGTTGCGGCTCCTCAAAAGCCTTTGACAGCACCAATAAATGCCTTGATAAGTAAATTATGCGACACCTCGAAGTGCAGCTAGAAAAAGCTATTGAGGCCCCATAAAATGCCTCGTAAAGCAAAATATACGACATGTAGAACTGCAGCGAGAAAGAGTTGTTGAGGCTCCTCAAAAGTGCCTTAATAAGAATTTAATACGGCACCTGCAAGTGCAGTAAGAAAGAGTTGTTGTGGCTTCTCAAAAAGCGCCTCATTAAAAGTGCCTTAATAAGAATTTGATATGGCATCTGAAAGTGCAGCAAGAAAGCTCTATTGAGGCACCTTACAGTGCTGCGTGTAAAGTGCCACTTTAGGTCTATAGCTGCATTGATAGAAGGGGCACAACACCTAAATGCCCCAATATGTAAATTGCCCCAATAAGATAGTTTTAGAGGCATTTTTGAATGCCCTCATAAGCTGTTTTTGTTGTAGATCCTGGGCTGGGCAACACAAAAAAAAAAAAATGTAAATTTTTATATATAAATAAAACAATGTTTCTGGCTGCTGCCTATCCCCTGCAAGAGTTCGGTTCAATTCCCCTTGGGCTCCTGACGTTTTTTGGCTTCTCTTCTGAGTTCTGACCCTCTTCTTTTTTTTTTTTAATAAACGGGCATCTCTTTTTCTTTTTCTTTTTTTTTTCTCTACTACATTTTTTCCCCATAAAGGCATGGGACCGCACAAAATGATGGTCTTATGTGTGTAAAACTCCAACTATATTTATGTGTGTGTTTTGTGTAAATGTATGTGTATTTTGAGTGTGCTTTTAGACTTTTTACTTTTTTTTTCTTCCAATCCACAATATTGTGAAAATTACAGTACTCAATTGCTTTGTTGAATATTGTGCATTTAACAAGTACAACAATAATATACAAGTGATATGCTTTTAACATTTTGATTAAAAAGAATTTCCCAATGGTGAAAAATTGAAAATAAATCGACCAACCTAACACAATTAATTAGTTTTTCACACAATGGTTTCCATTATTTTCTTGTGAAAAAACTTGTACATTATACTTTTTGCGTTTACCTTTCAGTTGTATCCTTTTAGGTTGAATTTTTGTAATTTTATAGTTTTTTTTTTTTTAAAGAAAAACTCTTCTAGATGTGTGGGGAACTCAATATTGGAAGTTTGCTTTGGGCCCATCAAATAACTCTTGAATTTTTGTGAATTTGGTTTACTTATATGTTTTTATTTTTTATGACTTAATATTAAGCGGGCAACCAAGTTAGAAGTCGGGTTTGGGCAATCCAAATATCAGGACCGGCCCTAAAGATAAAAAATAGCCGGCTTAGAGCACAAGACATTGAAGCTGCGGTTTTGGGCCCAAAAAAGTTTGTTTAAGACTGCTACTCATGAACTTAGGCCCAATCCAAGCTGTAGGGGCTAAAAACCGGTGGCAAAATTAAAGTTATTGTCAACTTGATAGAATATGAATAAAAACAGATGCTTCCATCTCCATGTGTCTTGCGGTTCAATGGATTTTGATGTATTGTAATGGTTCATTTATGGATAACTATATGTTTTTAATTTTTGTAATGATAGATTTTATGTAACATTTCATTGTGAAGATATTGTGTTGAGCAACTTTGTATGTAAAATATTTAGAAGACCTCATTTAAGAAGTTTGCTTCGGGCCTCATAAACTTTTAAGCCGGCACCGAAGATAAGTACCAAAAACACAATAATTGATCCCCTCCTATATGTGTATACTGGAAATGATATTATCACAATGTAGCCTAGTGTGGGTTTGGGTTCAAGTTCAACCAACTTGAGATGTGATGAAACTAGAGGTGTCAAACAGGTCGTGATGTGTCATTTCTTAATCGTACCGTGCCGTGCTGGCCTGTTTACGTAATTGTGCCACCTTGTGCCATGCCATTTTGTAATTGTGCCATGTTGTGCTGGCACATCTCCGAGTTTTGTCTAATTTTTTTGTATAATCTAGCCAACTTTCGTCGATTTTTATTTCTTATTTTATATCTAATAACTATCGTTATATTGACTTATTAAAAAGTATATAAAATATAATTCAAATTTTTTTGTATAAACTACCCGAGTTTCAGATATTAAGTCAATTGACTCTGGTTGATAAAAAAATTGTTTGGACAACAATGACCCCAGGAAAGCTAGAACGTGTGGTTTCAAAGTTTACAAGCTCGATGTCAATTGTAAATCTGGGGTTGAGGCGAGAGATTTGGGTAGAGACTCGTTCTTTTTGGGTAAGAACTCGTCATCGTCGATTTCGCAGGTGATTTTCACTCCACGGATGACAATCCTTATGTTTTCGATCAACCAGAGTCTCATGGTATAAATTTTGATATGGGTATTTACAACCTAGATGATGGATTGACTGAGTCATTGCATGTGCCAGGTTACGAAGATGCTGCAAAAAAAATTATGCTGGCCTCCCCAATTTGGGTACTGCCGAAGGTGAAATAAGATTTTTTTTTTTTTGTCTGCTTAGATAGGTCGCAAGACCTTCCAATTTTAGTGCTGCTTTGGGGGATTCCGATGCAAAACGAAAGCACCATAGCAGGGTAAAATCTGTCATTAGTATTTGTTTTCATCGATTTTCAGGTCTTGAAGTTTTGATTTTATTACATTGGTAATTTCGGTTTAATCACAAAAAGTAAACATATTTTTCCAACAACCACAATCGCGAGTGGATGAGAGGATTTCAGCGTTTTGTTGGTGGTACGACTTGTCCTGCAGTCTAGTTCACTAAGTTTTATTTGATTTTTTTTTTGAACCCATGATTGTCCCTCCCACGAGGGTTTTCATGTCTTGCTCTGCAAGCCCCTAGTCTACTCTTTGAGTAGGGTTCTGCCATTTTCGCAGCCCATCCCTACCCTACCATCTTCACCTCTCCCCTTCCAGTATCCATACTTCTCTCGCTTTCTTGAATCCTGAAAGTGCATATGTCGTTATGACGAGTCCATCTCCATCCCCTCTCCCTACAAACGCATCTGGTAGCCTAGATGACGATGATCTATCTACCCGATTCCGCTCATTCACTCTCACAGAAGACGAGCAAGAAGAGGTTCTTCTCTCCCATGATGATGTAGCGGCAAGTGAAGCCGAGTGCCGCACAAGCCTCTTTGGTAAGGTGATCTCTCAAAAACCCCCTAATATCGTGGGTCTCCGATCAACCATGGAAAAAGTGTGGGGAAACCCAAAAAATTTTCGGGTCCTTGTTATTGGGGATGGGATTTTCCAGTTCATCTTCCCCACCGAAATGGATGCTACGCGAGTACTTCGCGGTAAACCGTGGTTTTTTAATAATCACTATCTTAATATGGAACGATGGAAACCCAACATTCACCCTAAGCATTACTGTTTCAATCTTACACCGGTGTGGGTCCAGGCGTGGGGTATTCCCCTTCAGTATCTTTCTAAAGATGTTGGGGTTAAACTTGGCCTCAAGTTTGGTGACGTAGATGAGGTGCTTATTCCTAACGCCGGCAGTCGGGATGGTCGCTTCCTTAGAATCAGAACTTATTTGGATGTCTCTCAACCTCTTAAACGGGGATGTATGATCAGATTTTCTACCGCCCCTCCTACTTGGGTGGAGTTTCGCTACGAGAAGCTACCGGTCTTTTGCCGCTACTGTGGTAAAGTTGGACATGAACTACTTGCATGTGATAAAAGATTTCTTGACTTGGAAGATGATTCTTTGGGTCTAGTTCAGTATGGTGACTGGCTTCGAGCATCACCGGCTACTCAGCAAGGTCGCCGGCAGGAGGGGCCTACGCCGGCAGATCGCCAGAAAACGGCTGGGCAAAATTCGGAAACTGATGAATCTTCGCCAGCAAATCAGGGGAGGAAATCTCGGGGGGAGGTTTCAAATTCAAATTCTAAATTCTCCCAAGATGGTAATACTGCCTCTTCGGGTTCGAATTGTAAATCTTCCGACTCTGCTCACAAGGAAATGTTGACTGAAGCCTTTCTAGCCGAGCGATCAGTGGGATTTAATAAAATTCCCTTAACCAATTTGAAGGATGACCAGCTTACCCCGCTATGTGAACGTGTACTCCGAGAGATGGCCCGACCCGTTTCTACTCCCAATCCCTTGTCCACAATGGGTGACAAAAACTCCGCTCATAAAACCCAACCCATTTCTTTGTCCCATAATAGAGACCCATTTACTCTTCCTGATAGCCCACATTATCCCCCTATTATGGACCCCCCTCCCCAAGTGACCTCACAGCCCACTCCATCTAGCCCACCAATTCCCCAAATCCACAGCCCATCTCCTATAGACGGCACTACATCTAACCCCACTACTGTTAACATTACCCCACCACTTCCCCTACCTCATCCCCTGTCATTCCCAATATCAGAGAACATCCCACTTTCCTCTCCGATTGCATCTCTTCCCCACTTGAATACATCCCCTCTAATTGAAATTCCCATCACCACTACTGTGGGGAAAACCTTGATTCCAAAAAAACGGGGTCGACGTCCTGCTATCCCACGTTCCCCCAAACCAAAGGCTGATTTGCAATCTCCAGTCCTTCCCAAACCACCTCTCAATAACCATGGTAAGCGTCACTCTGCCTTTTTGGAGAATAACCACTCTTCGAGTCCGAACAAGAAAGCTCGGAAGGAGATTCCTAGGACCTCTGTGGCCCATATTGAAGACACTGTTATGGTGGAGGAGACCAGCCCTAAATGGTCTCCTACAACCCAATGATCGCCTGGAATTGTCAGGGTTTGGGGAGACCCCTGACATTCCATCAACTCAAGGAGATGAATAGGCTCTACTCCCCCACTTTGTTCTTTCTTTCAGAGACGAAGAATAGAGTGACCAGATTGGATTTGGTAAGACGATCTCTGAAGATGGATAGTGCTCTCCGTGCTGATCCGGTTGGTTCCGCTAGTGGTCTAGCCCTCTTTTGGAAAGGTACATCCACTATTGAATTACAAAAAATGTCATCTTGGTTTATTGATGTTAAGATTTTTGATGAGGTGTTAAATAAATCTTGGCGAATGGTTAACGTGTACTTTAGCGCCAATGATAGTGACTGAAAAGCTCAATGGGAATT
Organism: Vaccinium myrtillus; assembly: GCA_016920895.1. Lineage (NCBI taxonomy): Eukaryota > Viridiplantae > Streptophyta > Magnoliopsida > Ericales > Ericaceae > Vaccinium > Vaccinium myrtillus. The sequence continues at coordinate 35,753,192 of CM029273.1, read as the reverse complement.
TTTTCTGCAATATAAGTCTTGTCTTGGCGATGATTGGATTTTGTGGGGAGATATGAATGATATCATCTGTGCAGAGGAGAAAAGTGGAGGTTTGGCTAGACCTCCCTGGTCGTTCCGTGGATTCAAGCAATTTGTTAATGACTGTGGCCTTATTGATTTGGGATTCTCTGGATACCCCTTTACATGGCGTAATAATAGAAGCGGTATTGATTATGTTCAGGAAAGACTTGACCGAGTTTTAGCCTCTCCTTCTTGGTGTCTTTTATATGGTCAAGCATCGGTAACCCATCTTGACACGGTGGGTTCGATCACAGTGCTTTGCTATTAAAATTACAAGCTGATCCGCGACGGCGTGTCCCTTTTCGGTTTGATGCTAGATGGGTAGAAGATGGTGAAGCTCAAAATGTGATCCAACAAGCTTGGTCAACTCCAGTTCATGGCTCTCGTTTTTATTCAGTTTATAAGAAAAGCTTGCAAGCTTCTTTATCCAACTGGAAACGGCGTAAGAGAGCCAACTCTAGGCTAACGATTACCAAACTACAAGACCAGATTTTTACTCTGAAAAATTCGAGCGTGGGAGCCCCGCCTGATGTGATGCAAAACTTGAAATTCCAACTTAATCAAGAATGGGATAAAGAGGAATTATTCTGGAAGCAAAAGTCGAGAGTTAGCTGGCTGCAACATGGGGATAGAAATACTGGTTTTTTTCATGCCTCAGTTCTTCAACGACGTTCTAAAAACCGTATTTCTGGTATTCAAAATGTGCAAGGAGTTTGGACTGTCAAACCGCAGGAGGTTCAATCAGAATTTCAACGTCATTTTACCACCCTTTTTACAGCTAGTCCAGAGGTTAATTTGCAGGAGACGGTGGCTACTCTTCCTACCAAGGTTACTGATGCCATGAACAATTCGCTCACACGTCCGATTACTGATTCTGAGATCCATGCTGCCCTTATGGAAATGGGACCAACGAAGGCACCTGGAGTTGATGGGATGACAGCCCTATTCTACCAAACTTATTGGTCTACGGTTGGGGTGGATGTGGTGGCAGCGATTAAGAGTTTTTTCCACTCTTCCCACTTGCTACGGAGTGTGAACCAAACTCTAATCTCCCTTATTCCCAAAGTTCGCTGCCCCACTACTCCCGGCCAGTTTAGACCTATAAGCCTTTGCAATGTCTCGTACAAGATTATCACTAAGATACTTGCCAACCGTCTACGACCTATCCTACCATCTATTGTGTCCGAAAATCAGAATGCTTTCATTGGTGGTCGGCAAATTTCTGACAGTATTCTTATCGCTCATGAGCTTATGCATTCCCTCAAGAATAGACGCCATGGACGGACAGGATGGGTAGCTCTTAAGCTTGACATGGCCAAAGCCTATGACCGTATCGAATGGCCATATCTGGAAGCGGTTTTACGGAAGTTTGGTTTCAATGACCAGTGGATCCGATGGGTTATGGAATGCGTTTCAACGGTCTCTTTTGCTACTGTGATTAATGGTGAGAAAGGGGATTTATTCACTCCTACAAGGGGTTTGAGACAAGGGTGCCCGCTTTCTCCATATTTATTTATTCTCTGTGCTGAAGGATTCCACTACCTTATCCAAAAGCTATTACGGCCAATGCTCTCAATGATATTAAGATAGGTCGTCATTGCCCAGCTATCTCGCACCTATTTTTTGCTGACGACTCTCTCCTCTTTTGGGAAGCTACTGCCTCTGGTTGTCATGCAATCAATGATATTCTTCGTAGCTATGAAAGTGCCTCCGGTCAAATGGTTAATAGAGACAAATCCTCCTTGTTTTTTAGCCCGAATACTCCTACAGATGTCAAGCAAGGAATTTCTGCTACTTTTAACATCCGTTTTGATAGCCACGGTGGCAAATATTTGGGGCTGCCCTCCATCATAGGGAAGTCTAAAACAGGTGTTTTCAATTATGTCAAAGACCGAATTATTGCAAAGTTAAGAAGTTGGAAATAATCCTTACTGAATTTGGCCGGACGTGAGACTTTGCTAAAATCTGTGCTTCTTACCATGCCCAATTATGTTATGCAATGTTTCCTCTTACCACAACGACTATGCAATGAGATTTGTGCTGCAATTAGGAAGTTCTGGTGGGGGTCGAAAGATGGAGAAAACAAGATTAATTGGGTCAGCTGGCGCAAGCTTTGTGATGATAAAAATCAGGGAGGTCTTGGCTTTCGTGACCTTCATGATTTCAACCTTGCTCTCCTAGCTAAGCAAGGGTGGAGACTCTTAAATGACGATCAATCCCTATTTCAACGATTTTTTAAAGGGAAATATTTTCCCTCGACCTCCTTTTGGGAGGTCGGCTGCCCCAATTCAGCATCATGGGGTTGGAGAAGTATTCACGCAGGCAGAGAGGTTCTTAATAAGGGTTGGCGCTGGTGTGTTGGAGATGGTTCATCGATACGTATTTGGCATGATCCTTGGTTGCCCCGACCACTCTCTTTCAAAGTCCTTAGCCCTATGCCACATGAGGATTCTCCTCACCAACACATACGGTTTGTTTCTGACCTTATTGATGGCAAGCTTCATACTTGGAATATCCCTCTCATTAAGTCCTTATTCTTGGATATGGATGTGGATGCTATTCTCTCAATTCCTATTAGCACCCAGGGCTCTAGTGATAGAGGGATTTGGCACGCAACGGACAATGGTTTATTCTCGGTTCGCTCGGCATACCGGTTAGCTAGACTTGCTAACATTCCTCGTCACTCCAGAGAGCATGGGGAATCTAGTACAGGATCATCCATTTCTACTAATTTCTGGAAAAATACTTGGTCCCTCCCTGTCCCCAACAAGGTTCGTTCGTTCATATGGCGTTGTGGTCATGGTGCTCTTGCCGTTTTCTTCAACCTTAATCGCAAAAACATAGATGTTTCCTCTTATTGTCCCAGATGTAAGGCTGCTCCTGAAACCATTGAGCATATGTTGTTCCAATGCAAAGTATCCCGTGAGGTATGGAAAGGATCTCCCTTTGCTTCTGCCGTGTCACCTTCTTGGAGTAATCTCTCCTTCAAGGACTGGTGGGATTCTATCACTTATACTTGTCGAGATAATGGTGATTTATGTGGATTGGTGGCGTCTATTTGCTGGTTCTTGTGGAAGGGTAGAAACTATACTCTATTTGAGCATCAGAGCTGGACTTGTACTCTTGTTTTGGAGAAAGCTGTGTCATTATGCGAAGATTTTAAGAAGGCTAAGGAGCTGATTTATCGATCCCCTACAGTCATAACCCCTTCCCATCCGTCCTCGTGGCTTCCGCCCTTACCTGGTGTGATCAAGCTCAATATCGATGGTGCGGTTGACAAGCATGTTGGTCGGGTGGGTGTTGGTGTCGTGGCTAGAGATTATATCGGAAATATCCTAGGCACTTTGTCCATCCCTTTCACTGGACTCTTATCCCCTCGATCCACTGAAGCGCTGGGCTTTCGAGAAGCACTTGTTTTGGCGGCAAACAAAGGACTCGCGAGAATCATAGTTGAAGGTGATGCTCTTCAGATTGTCCAAGCTTTGTCTCAAGAAGGAAAGTCTTACTCCGATTGTAGCTCTATCCTTTCTGATTGTGTAGAGCTCTTGCCACTTTTTTCTTCTTGCTCTTTTACTCATGTTAAGCGTTCTTTTAATAGGGTAGCCCATTCGTTGGCTAAACAAGCCCTTTTTGGTGCGAGAATGGAGTGTTGGGGGGGTCCTGTCCCTCATATGCTCTTTAATCTTGCCCTTGATGATATTCGGTCTTTTGACCGCTCACCTATCCAATAAAATAACCTCCTTTTTTCGTGAAAAAAAAAAAAGACTTGTCCTGCAGCTGAAATTTGGAGCCTTCAAGACGATCTCCAATCAAGAATGGTCCAAACTAGAAATTGAGGCAATTCGATATTGGATATTGGGCTCATATCAACAATTCTTGTGATGGACTGCAGGTTCTTGATGGATTTGTTCATGTTTTGAAATAAAAACAGAGGAAAGTTTGCTTGATATGAAAAAGATTTCAGCAGAAAGTATTTCTAACAAGTAAAGGAACGGGCGAAACTCAACTCAAATTAATAAATTTGTAGTTGCGCCACTAAAACACACAAATACGACAATGTCACACACCGAAGTTTACGACCTAAAACCTACTTGATCAATCTAAAGACAGAATCATGTTAAATGGACTCTAGTTTACGACCAAAATCTAATACGATAAATCAAAATCCTATGCATGATCTTCTATTTATCAATCAATTTGGTTCGCGGAAAAAAAAGTAATTCATTTGGCTTGATATTTCTTCTAGTGATTTGGCTTCCTTTGAAAATTCCTCTGCCTCTCCTTCCCGTGTCGGACTTTGCCAATAACGCCCCACGACTCCAACTCGAAGCAAAGTTGCTCATGCTCATCGTCGTCCAGTTTTCGTTGCTCCCTTTCTTCTTGTGCTTGCAATTGTATTTTCGCGCGTTCTTGATCTTCTTGTCGTCGTTTTTGTTGCAGTTCCCTTCCTTTTTGCTCTCGTAAGCATATCCTCATGCATTCTTGTTCTTGTTGCAGTTCGAATTGAATGAAGGCTTTAATCTCCATCTCCATGAACCCCGCAGGCATCCATGGTAATCCGAAATCGAAGCACGAAATTGGAGAAATTGAATCCATTCCAAGTATTTTTCTTCGGAAGTTGCTCGATACTTGTAGTACTAGTTTTGCAGTTTTGTTATACCTAGAAGGGAATGCTTGAATATATTTATAAGAACAACCGAAATTCTATTTGGTTTAGGTTTAGAAGTGTGAAATTGGAGAAAAAATTTGGGTGCTAGGCGGCACTCATCGCGGCCGTCCAAAAGTGTTGTGAAAGGTCCATCTCTCTCTCCTCTTTTTCTATTTAAAATTCGGACCATCCAAAAGTGTTTTGAATTGCCAAAATGGATGCTCGGGCACGGCCAATGGTGCCCACCCGGCACCCAAATACTTCTCGTGAAACAGGCCCTAAGTTTAATGATTGGGAGATGTTTTAGTTAGTCTTGGACTCTAAATCAAATTATTCAACGGCTAGAGATGATGATCTGGGTATCACTATCTACACTCTTATCATGGGTGCTAGTCGAGCCAAACATGTCGAACATAATAAAACTCAGGCTTGGTCCGAACTCTTTTTGCACCTATTCAGGCTTGGCTCGAGCTGAGAATATTTTGAACAAATTAATTGTTCAAACTTGGTTCACAATGTGACTGAAGGTATTTGCATTATTTGTGAAAACAATGTGACTGGGGACACGGGTTCGTGTTGTCCCTTCGGGGATAGCATGAATGCTGGCCGATCATGGTCATCCATGGTCGGCCATGGACGGCTTAGATCATATCTTGTCCAAATAAATCTAACCCGTCTGCTGCTAAACAGATCTGAGCCGTCCATGGCCAACCACGGACGGTCGTGATCGGCCCAGCATCCATGATGTCCTTGAAGAGACAGCACCATCCCCCATTCCGACTGAAGGTGAGAGTCGGCTTACGCTCCGGCCTCTCCCGCCCGCTTCTAATTTCGATAGAGTACGTGCGGGGTTTCATGTCCGTATTTTCTTATGTGATGCCCTAATTATACTTAGCATCTTACCTATTCTCTAAATCAACTATTGATATTACACTTTCATTAAAAGTGACACAAAACAACGTTGTTTTGAGGTCGACGGAAAAAGTATTAAATGAAAAGAAAAAACACAACAGAATCACATATATCCCCTGTTAAAACTAAATATCTCCAAATAAAAAAAGATGGTGGGAATCAAAATTCTAACCCCTTTTTTTACCTGAAAAATATAACCTTGTTGGCAATTTAGATGAACCATTTTGCCCTATTGGCGTCACCGGCTTAAGAACACAATCAGAGTCCACCCAAGAAAATTCCTCAAATTTTCAAGCAGCAAACGTTGCAAGATAAGCATAACCGGCTTAGACTACAAGACAGTGAAACTGCAGTTTTGGATCCCAAAAAGTTTGTTTGTTACTCATGAAATTTGGCCCAATCCAAGCTTTAGGGGCCAAAAAAACCAGTGACAAAATTAAAGTTATTGGCAACTTGAGGTGTAATTTCAGAATATGAATAAAATAGATGCTCCCATCTCCATGTGTCTTGGGGTTCAATGGATTTTGGTGTATTGCAATGGTTCATTATTCTGGATAAATATATGCTTTAAAGTTTTGTAATGGTATACTCCTATCTTTTATTACCGTTTATTATGAAGTCATTGTGTTGAGCAACTTTGTATGCAAAATATTTAGAAGGCCTCATTTAACAAGTTTGCTTCGGGTCTCATAAACTTTTGAACCGACACTGAAGATAAGTACCAAAAACACACCGATAATTCTAAGGGGACAGAAGTAATAAGACAGAAAATGCACAGATCGGCTTGGCGATACACTTTTGGGCCCCACACGAACAATCAGAGCCGTTCATTCATCTTAGAATAATTTTTCTTTAAATGATATGGGGTGGGCTTTGGATCAAGCACTTACGCACGTTCGATTGAGGTGATTTCTCATTGGCCCCCTCGAAAAATTATTCTAAGATGAATGAACGGCTCTGATCATTCGTGTGGGACCCAAAAGTGGGTCCCCAAGCCGATCTGTGCATTTTCTTTTTTCTATATGCGTAGCAGCTTCCAAAACACACTGCAATTCGTTCCCTCCTATATAAGTATACTGGAAATGATATCACAAGGTAGTCTAGCGTGGGTTCTGGGTTCAAGTTCAACCAACTTGAGATGTGACCCCAAGTGTGAGGTTGGTTATTATAGGGGTGAAGTGTAGCGTCTTAGTCGGCAGTTGTCCATCGATCTTAACAATTAATGATACGCATTTTAAAAACTTTGTCAAGAATGAGCGTTTTAACAAATCTAACCACTAAAACTAGAACGTGTGGGTTCAAATTTTACAAGCTCGATGTTAACTGTAAATCTTTGGTTGAGGTGAGAGATTTGGGTAGAGACTCGTTGTTTTTGTGGAAGAACTCGTCATTGTCGATTTTGTTGGGTGATTTTCCTGACTATAAAATCGTATTTACTCCACGGATGACAATCCTTATGTATTCATCTTCTTCGTTCGATTCAAATCAGGTATAATCTTTCTTCTTCTTCTTCTTCTTTTATAACTGATTGTCCGGTCCAACTTGTGTGCACCTCGACTACTTTCGACGCCCAGAAAGTAACGACAGGACATAACCCTCAGTGACCCTAAGAATTCGCTCGCTAAAGAATGCCCTTCATTCGTCTTATGATCACTTTGATTCAGATTTTTTTTTTTGCACGGCAAAACAAGAAAAAATTAAAAGGTAACTTTGATTCAGATATGGTGCCCTGTTTCCTTCTAAATCAGTTGTATCCAAATACTTCATAATTTCTAGTGTTTTCTTTTTAAATATATATATGTTGCGGTCACTTGCGGTTAACCAAACAACAAATAACGACTAAATATTCCTTGGGTATGAACAGAAAAATATAATAAGAATAGATATTCCTTGGATATGAACAATAAAAAAACCTGTCCAATTTAAAGGATTTTTTCATGTTTGGAAATAAAAACAGAGGAAATTTTGCTAGATATGAACAAAATTTCAGCAGAGGAAATTTTGAACGAGCGAAACTCGACTCAAATTCATAATTAAATTTGTAGTTGCGCAAGTAAAATATACGACACCGTCACACCGAAGTTTATGACGTAAAACCTACTCAATCAATCTAAAGACAGAATCATGTTACGTGGACTCTAGTTTACGACCCTATTATGATAAATCAAAATCATAATAGTCTGTAATTCATTCCCTCCTATATTGGTATACTGGAAATGATATCACAATGTAGTCTAGTGTGGGTTTTGGGTTCAAGTTCTACCAACTTGAGATGTGATCGATGAAACATAAGAAATCAATTGAAAAAAGAAAAAGAAAAAGTGAAGCAACTAGCAAACTGACCCACTATTGAGCCTACAGACTCAGGGCCCCGAGTGACGCTGGTTATTACAGGGGTGAAGTGCAGCATCTCAACCGACGGTTATCCATCTTAGCAATTAATGGTACGCATTTTAAAACTTTGAACTCATATGGGGTGTGGGGCCCGCATGTGGGACCCACACCCCATGTAAGTGGGGTTGTGGTTGGTTGTGGCACACCCTTGTGCCCAGCCTCGTTACAAGACCCGAATCCTTGAGCCATCATTATAACTTTTGCAATTTTTGTTCTTTTGAAGTCACTTTTTGGTCACCTTTTTTGTGTTTGTTTTGATAAGTAATCTTTCTTGGCCTTTTTTCACATCTAAGATTTCGCGATAAAACCTATGGGTACCGAAACCCAACGTACAGAAATTGTACTAATCGGCGTGCGGGACCCAAAAGTGGGTCCCGCACGAATGATTCGAACTGGTCAATAATTTTAAAATAGGATATGGGTAATTGCTTCATCCAAATTCAAGTTTTTCATTCAGAACTTAGGATCCTGAATTCTGAATGAAAAACTTAAAATTTGGATGAAACATTTACGCATATCCAATTGAGTTGATTTTTTGCAGAGAAACTTGAAAAATTATTTTAAAATTATTGAACGGTTCAGATCATTTGTGCAAGACCCATAACTGGGTCCCGCAGGCCGATTAGTACAATTTCGGTACCTGTAGCATCGTCCAAGTTTTCGTCTTAGCCTTTAACAGTAAAGTACATCAGCTTATTGTTGGTTAAGCTCTTGGTTTTCACAAGTTTTTATTTAATTAGAAATGATACTCCCTCCGTCTGGATTAGTTTGCCCCTCGTTTTATTGCAATTAGATAAAAAAAAACTAAGTGATATATTTAAATTAGTAAGTAAGTATATGTCCAACATAGATTTTGTTAGACAGATCTCGATTAGTTTTACAAGTAATGTTATTAAAATTACAGAAAACGTAATAAATTCTAGGAAAAGGCTACACACCTCTATAAAAGTTACGATTTTTTTTAAAAAAAAAAAGTTATGGTTTTCTTTTGACCAATCTATTTTTTATTTTTATTTTGAAACGATTTTCTACCGTTACAGAAAATGAAAAAAGGGAAGTGTTTTAATCAATGCAAAGAGCCATTACAAACTGTTTAAAACGTGTGCATAATCAGTGCACAAATTTTGGGGGCTAATTGTTTCAAATACAGATTTCTACTAAAATGCTTTATGAGAATAATTTTTCTGATATTGAACAAGGACCACAATAGTGGTATAAATACACATTTCTACCATAATTACAGGGAGGATTATAGGGCTGATTTACAGGTAATGAGGCTACTTATCAAGCCTAATATCATGTCCTTTGATTACAATCAAATATGCATCACATGTGCTATATTAGTGGGATGCCATAAAGATTGTTGACTCACGCCAACAAATTCTTGATTTATTATAATTCCAGAAACTAAATCTTTTCTTTGCCGATAAAAGGAGCTGCTCTCCGGTCATTTTAGATACACCGAAAAAACCATTTTCATACACAGAGTTCATAGAGCAAGAAGGTCGATTGTGTTCTGCACTTCCGATCATCTTCCATGCAAAGAAGATTAAGACAGAGGCTGTATTCTGGCTGTTTTATCCTGGAGACGGCGTTGTTGCTACTGCTTGCACAGTGGAGGTGGAGCCGCGAAACGTCTTAAAGAGAGCGACCTAGTCCGCGACTCAACCCGAACAACAACCAATCCAATTCTGGTATTTTTGTTTCTTCGCTAACAGATTCTGAGGTAAACGGTTCCAATTTTTTTTACAGTATTTCCAACATGATCTTCTTGTCGTCATTTTTGTCGCAGTTCCTTTTCTTTTTGCGCTCGTAAGCATATCCTCATGCATTCTTTGTTCTTGTTGTAGTTCAAATTGAATGAAGGCTTTAATCTCCATCTCCATGAACCCTGCAGGCACCCATGGTAATCCGAAAACACCTTGCAGTTCGAAGCATGGAAATGGAGAAATTGAATGCATTCTAAGTATTTCTCTTCGGAAGTGACTCGATATTTGTAGGAGTATCAGTTTTGCAGTTTTGTAATAGCTAGAAGGGAGTGCTCGTATATATTTATAGAACAACCAATTTCCATTTGGTTTAGGTTTAGGAGTGTGAAATAGGGAAATTTTTTGGGTGTTAGGCAGGGGCGGAGCCAGAACTAAATGCCAGTGGGGTCAAATTCTTAAAGCAAAATAATAGAACAAAAAGAAACACCAAAATGAGAAATCGAAAGGAGTTAAAGTGGATATCTAACATATAATTTCATTTACAATTGATCTCCCAAAATATGCACTGAAAATGCCAAAAAAAAATTAGCTTAGATATACAACCTATAACCGTGTCCACAACCGACCACAAAAAGCTACACATGAACCTACACATGAATGCCAACAAAAAGTAGCTAAGCAAGTATCGGTTTAAAACCTACAACAACATTTACAAGTGACCCCAGTGATTTTTCATATTTTGAAATTGTAGCATAATAGCCTCATTTGTGATACTATTATAAAAGTCTCCCTCTCAATATATACAATCAAGCTATCATGCAACCATGATCATCCAGTTGGTTACGAAGTCGATTCTTCAAAATCTTCATGGCAGAAAATACTCTTTCTATTGTAGCTGTCGCAATAGGTAAAACTAAAGCCAAAGTTAAAAGCCTGAAAACCAATGGATACCATATATCTTTTCAAGTCTCAACCATCTTTCGAGAAACATCACCAATTCCTTTCATGTTTGGAAACTCGATACTAGACCGCACATCAATGATGAAATTCTCAAGTTGATCCGAAAGTGCCAAAAGCTCAGTACCGAAGAAGTCTTTAGCATAAAATCCGGCCAAGCGGTTCAACTTTTGGTTGTCAAAACTTGCAAATGAGTTGGATGGACTTAAACATGCAACAAAAGAAGCAACTCCGTGTTTACCTCATTAAAGCGATTATTTAGCTCCTGGAGTTGCATATCTATGAGACTATGACTGTAACACCCCGAGTTACTTTAAATATTATATGTGATGCTCGTTGACTCATTTCAAAAGTCTTCCGTTGTTCTGTCGTTAAGATAGTAAATAATGAAGTTGCTACGGAAGTGAGTTTGTTATATTAGTTGAACTAATTTGCTAGTGTTATGAGCTGTTGGTTGTGGGGTTATAGGCATGTGTTTGGCTCGGAATGGACTTGTTGGGGCAGCTCCGGGTTGGGTCGTTACAATGACAGTGTACAACATATCAACGTAATTGGGTGTAGTAAGGAGGGCAAGTAGTAGTGAAGAGAATTAGAGAGTTACAAGGAAAATTATTTGGTGTGGTCAATGGTAAGGAGGAGGACAAGTAGTTGGGCAAAAAATACCACATACAAGGGGCAAAAATACAAAATTCTAAAAAATATTATACCTATCCTATTAAAATTTGACACCTCAGTGGGGTCAAGTGACCCCGCTTGACCCCCTTGGCTCTGCCCCTGGTTAGGCAGGAACCACTTGGCCTTGCCCGAGCACCCATTGCAGTTGTTCAAAAGTGTTTTGAACAGTTCATATTTCTTTCCTCTCTCTCTCTCTCTCTCTCTCTCTCTCCCCCCATTTAAAATCCAGACCATCCAAAAGAGTTTTGGGGGCTGAGATGGGTGCTTGGGCACGGTCAGTGGAATCCACCTGGCACCCAAAATCAACTACAATGGGTTCTTGAACTGTTTCATTACTATGAAAAATGCAATCCCAAAACATAGTTATCACTGTCCGATCAATCTAAATTTTTTGCGGGACACACGTGTATATGTATTGCGTGTGCATCTTGTTAGGATTCCAACAACGCACCACACGCAACAGAAGCAATAAAATCAATAGAAAGCAACACACAGATATACGTGGTTCGGCCAAATCGGACCTACTTCCACGGGGAGTGGGGTTTCACTATAATCCGGAGAATAATCCGTGTCTGTTGTGTTTACACACTCACACTCACACTCTCACAATAATGAAACTCACCAAGTCACTCGTGTATCTCTCTCAAACTCTCTGCCTCTCTCTCTTTTGTCACACGCGATAAATAAGACAAGTTCGAGTTATATAGAATACAACAATTAACCCTAGCCTCTCCCAACTGGGCCTAAGCCCAATGGCCCACACGGGGTGGAAATCCCAACAATCACCCCCTCCACACCGGGTGGGCAAAGTCGTCTGCAACACCCCCATGTCGCCTCCTCCAATCAGCTAACTCTGGCAAGCGCCTGTGTCACTAACCAGTCGAGCATTCATGCACCACCAAACAGAGTACACAAATCCCGAAAGAGTGTATCCTTGCAAAAACCAGACTCCGCAGCCAATCAGAAAATCCCGAGTACCGCATCCCCTAAAAAAGAATGCCTCCACTTGCACACCTCAAACCCGAAGTGTATGCGCTCACCAACAGAAGCGCCCATGTATGCGCTCACCAAACAGAAGCGCATGCACCCCCTCAACTAGGGTGCTCGCACCCCCTCAACCGGGGTGCCCGAGACTCATTGGCAAAGGCGCTTCTTGGTGATAGTGTCCTCCCCCGTTTCGACAAATCCGGAGAGACCACTATCATCAAGCATATCTAGAGCGAAAGAAACTCCTTTTAGCCTCGTCGGGGCCCCCAAAATATCCGTCTCTTTCCCCTGAGCTTTCTCATGGACAACCCGCACCCATTGCTTCTCCTTCAGGCCTGAATCCCGCACAACTCCTGAGCAACCCTGCTCTCTCCGTGTACGTGTCGCAAATGGCGCTCTCTCCCGCCCAAATGATCTCACTGCACCGCTTGCTCCATGTCTAACAAATGACCCTTCTTGTCACGACATTGTAACCCGCAAGCCTCGTACAACCCACCAAATTTCTTACCCAAAGAATACATCCCGCTCTTCAACAGAAATCCGAAGTAGTCCAGAATTAGCAGAAAAACTACATCCTCTTTCATCAAGCATCCCGAGAGATATCAAGTTCTTCCTCACTCCTGGCACGTGCCTTACTCCCGCTACCTTCACAGTCTTCCCACTCGGCACTTGAAACCTCACTGTCCCCTTGCCAACAACTCTATTCGCAGAACCGTTAGCCATCCGGACAAGACCTCCATCGCATGCCTCGTACTCCCAAAACTGTGATCTATCCCTGCAGATATGATATGAGCATCCCGAGTCTAGTACCCAATCTGATTTCCCTGCATCTGTAGCGTCTAACACTGCCAAAGCCAAATCATCATCGGAATCTATAAGAGCCGCTGCTGTCTCCTTTGGTGGAATTCTCTCTTTCCCCGCCTTAAACCTTGGACAATTCCGTTTTATATGCCCATCTTCCTGGCAATGATAGCAAGTGAAACTATGCCCCCTTGATTTGAAACGGTTTCTGCCTCCCTTCCTTCCGTTTCCCTTTCCTTGGTTCCTGCCCCTGTTACCGTCCGAAATTAGTGCTCGTGCATCGTCAGCCTGTTCAGTCCCCATCTCTTTCCTCCTCGCCTCCTCGTTGAAAATAGCATCTTTAACCATAGCCATTGACAACATCCCTTCCGGCGCAGAGTTACTCAGGGAAACCACCAGTGTCTCCCAATTATCAGGTAGAGAACTGAGCAACAACAAAGCCTGCAACTCATCATCGAACTTCAACCCAACATTGGACAGCTGATTAACCAAACTCTGAAACTCACTGGAATGTTCGGCAACCGAATTCCCAACCCGGAGCTTCAAATTCACAAGCCTCCTCATCAGTAGCGCCTTATTCCGGGATGTTTTCGACTGATACATCCCCTCCAATTTCGTCCACAAGGCATAAGCATCTGTCTCCTGTGCTACATGATGAACAACCTCATGTCCAACACACTGGCGGATCAAAGCAACTGCTTTCCTGTTCAAACTCTTCCAATCTTCGGTTTGACCCCTACGTGTTCCAAGGGCTCATAAAGCTCTTTCAAAATAAGCATGTCCTCCATTCTAGGCTTCCAAATCTCATAATTGGTCGCCGTCAATACTAACATAGCATTCATATTTATCTCTGACATCTCAGCAAACAAGATAATCTGAAATAAAGCACCCCCAGAAACTCCCACAATTGATCTGATACTCCCCGGAACGTTTTAAAGCAATAAAATAAAGCGTACCGTCAATATCCGTACCAAATCTCCGCGCAAACCGAGCCCGGGATTGGATCCGGGACGTCGAACAAAATCGGGAACCGGTCCGAACCGGTCGTGAACCGGTCAGAAAACCCCTGAACCGGTCGAAAAACTCTTGCGGGTCTGCTCCTGGACCGTTTTCCGGTCTGGTCTGGCCGAACCCGGTCTGATCAATCCTCTGAACCGCTGGTTTGACCGGTCTGAACCCTTTGACCTCCGGTTTGACTCCTTTGACCTGACATCTGATCCATTTGATCCCTTTGACCTTGAACCCTGACCTGTCTGACCCTTTTGGACCTCTGCCTGACCTGTCTGAACCTTCGCTGACGTAAGCCCTAGGACTGCTGACGTCAGCCCTAGCCTTTTCACAGCCGCCGCCGCGCGTGTGAATCACCGCGCGAGTAGATCTCACTCGCCTAACTTCGACCGGCGCGTGGAACACTTTCCGGTGACGAGATTGGTACCACCGTGATCGTCTCGAAAAACCCCACACAACCGTGGTCTCAAACTTTAAATCCGATCACTTTTTGTCCGGCCCCAACGCACACCACCACTCGCCTCCGTCCGACTCTATTCAAACTGTTCGTGCTCTGTCCTCTGGTGACAAAACCGATCGACCCACACACCGTGGTGATCGTCTCCGAGAGTAGCACCTTTCCCTCTGATCAAAAACAAGTTTCGTCAGCTGTTTTGTCCGACCAAAGCTTCAAACTGTGCTCCAATGGCCTCCGAGTGATTATCCGACTGCTCTGCGCTCTCCGGTGCTTTAACCAAAGCTCTGATACCAGTTGTTAGGATTCCAACAACGCACCACACGCAACAGAAGCAATAAAATCAATAGAAAGCAACACACAGATATACGTGGTTCGGCCAAATCGGACCTACTTCCATGGGGAGAGGGGGTTTCACTATAATCCGGAGAATAATCCGTGTCTGTTGTGTTTACACACTCACACTCACACTCTCACAATAATGAAACTCACCAAGTCACTCGTGTATCTCTCTCAAACTCTCTGCCTCTCTCTCTTTTGTCACACGCGATAAATAAGACAAGTCCGAGTTATATAGAATACAACAATTAACCCTAGCCTCTCCCAACTGGACCTAAGCCCAATGGCCCACACGGGGTGGAAATCCCAACACATCTGCATCGAAAAGTTTCCTGATAAAACTATGAGCGAAGTTGTGTTTTAAAATTGTGTTTGTAGCATTGCTTGTAAGAATTCTGGTTGAATATCGTTTCCTCAACAATATTATTTGCATGAGCACTTCAAAGATTCAAATATATTTCTACAACAGAAAAAGATCGAAAAGCATTAGTGTCAGGAGGTGAAGAATGACCTTGGGCCTAGATCTTCAAATTAGTCTTCATCTTCCTCGTCCAATTCAATTCGGTTGGTATAACCCCAATGGCTCTAAGAGTTTGCTCGCTAAAGAATGCCAGTCATTCGTCTTATGAACGCTTTGATTCATAATTTCTAGTTTTTTTCTTTTTTAATATAAGTTACAGTTACTTACTAGTGGTTAACCAAACAAAAAAATAACGACTAAATACTCCTTGGGTGTGAACAGAAAAATATAATAAGAATTGATATTCCTCGGATATGAACGATAAAAAAGCTGTCCTATTTAACGGATTTGTTCATGTTTGGAAATAAAAAACGGAGGAAATTTTGCTACATATGAATAAGATTTCTAACAAGTAAAGGAACGAGTGAAACTCGACTCAAATTCATAAATTTGTAGTTGCGCAACTAAAAAACACAAATACGACACCGTCACACCGAAATTTACTGTCTATGACCTAAAACATACTCGATCAATCTAAAGACAGAATCATGTAACAAGGACTCAAGTTTACGACCTAAACCTAATACGATAGATCAAAATCCTACGCATGATCTTCTATTTATCAACCAATTTGGCTCGCAGAAAAAAGAAAACAGTAATTCATTTGGCTTGATATTTCTTCTTGTGATTTGGCTTCCTTTGAAAATTCCTCTGCCTCTCCTTCCCGTGTCGGACTTTACCAATAACGCCCCACGACTCCAACTCGAAGCAAAGTTGCTCATGCTCATCGTCGTCCAGTTTTCGTTGCTCCCTTTCTTCTTGCGCTTGCAATTGTATCTTCGCGCGTTCTTGATCTTCTTGTCGTCGTTTTCGTTGCAGTTCCCTTTCTTTTTGCGCTCGTAAACATAGCCTCATGCATTCTTGTTCTTGTTGCAGTTCGAATTGAATGAAGGCTTTAATCTCCATCTCCATGAACCCCGCAGGCATCCATGGTAATCCGAAATCGAAGCACGAAATTGGAGAAATTGAATCCATTCCAAGTATTTTTCTTCGGAAGTTGCTCGATACTTGTAGTACTAGTTTTGCAGTTTTGTTATACCTAGAAGGGAATGCTTGAATATATTTATAAGAACAACCGAAATTCTATTTGGTTTAGGATTAGAAGTGTGAAATTGGAGAAAAAATTTGGGTGCTAGGTGGCACTCATCGTGGCCGTCTAAAAGTGTTGTGAAAGGTCCATCTCTCTCTCTCCTCTTTTCTATTTAAAATTCGGACCATCCAAAAGTGTTTTGGACTGCCAAAATGGATGCTCGGGCACGGCCAATGGTGCCCACCCGGCACCCAAATACTTCTCGTGAAACAGGCCCTAAGTTTAATGATTGGGAGATGTTTTAGTTAGTCTTGGACTCTTAATCAAATTATTCAACGGCTAGAGATGATGATCTGGGTATCACTATCTACACTCTTATCATGGGTGCCAAACATGTCGAACATAATAAAACTCAGGCTTGGCTTGAGCTGAGAATATTTTTGAACAAATTAATTGTTCAAACTCGGCTCACAATGTGACTGAAGGTATTTACATTATTCGTGAAAACAATGTGACTGAACGTGAGCGTCAGCTTACGCTACGCCCTCGCACGCCGCCTTCTAATTTTAATTTTGATAGAGTACGTGCGGGGTTTCAGTCCGAATTTTCTCATGTGATGCCCTAATTATAATTAACATCTTACATATTCTCTAAATCAACTATTGAGATGACACTTTCATTCAAAGTGACACAAAACAACGTTGTTTTGAGGTCAACAGAAAAAATATTAAATGGAAAAAAAAAACACAATAGAATCAAAACAAAATATCTCCAACCAAGGGTTTGTATCCTAGCGGTTATCTCCTAGTTCTCCCACAAGAGAGACTAGGGTTCAAGCCTCGAAAGAGGCATTCAGAGTTTAGGGATATAGATAGCTTCTAGACCCGCTCTTGACTAATTAACTAAATCCCCTACTAAACCCCACTGATGTATATATAATGGCAAAACAAAAAACAAAAAACAAAATGGCAAAAAAACAACAAAATATCTCTCCAATAAAAAAGGTGGGCGGGAATCCAAATTCTAACCTCTTCTTTTACCTGAAAAATCTAACCTTGTTGGCAATTTAGATGAACCATTTTTCTCTATTGGCCGCACCACCGAGAACACAATCGAGATCAAATTTTCTTGCATCAAACGTCACAAGATAAGCATAGCCGGCTTAGAGTACAAGACGGTGAAGCCGCGGATTTGGGTCCCAAAAAGTTTGTTTAAGACTGCTACTCAAGAAATTAGGTCCAATCCAAACTTTAGGGGCCAAAAACCGGTGATATTGGCAACTTGAGGCGTATTTTCAGAACATGAATAAAATTTGAACATGAATAAAATATATGCTCCCATCTCCATGTGTCTTGGAGTTCAATGGATTTTCTTTGTATTGTAATGGTTCATTATTCGGATTAATATATGCTTTAAATTTTTGAATTGGTATATCTTTTATTACAGTTTATTATGAAAATTGTGTTGAGCAACTTTGCATGCAAAATATTTAGAAGACCTCATTTAACAAGTTTGTTCAGGGCTCATAAACTTTTGAACCGAGATCAAGATAAGTATCAAAAACACTTGTCTTGTTCGTTTAGTAGTGTTTTTGTTTAGTATAGTTTTGGAGATAGGGGTAATGAGTGGAGAGCTAGAGAGAGAAATAAGAGTAATAATTACAAAAACAAAACTAAAGCAAAACGAACTGTGCCACTAGTCCGTAATTCATTCCCTCCTATATTGGTATACTGGAAATGATATCACAATGTAGTCTAGTGTGGGTTTTGGGTTCAAGTTCTACCAACTTGAGATGTGATCGATGAAACATAAGAAATCAATTGAAAAAAAAAAAAAGTGAAGCAACTAGCAAACTGACCCACTACTGAGCCATCAGACTCAGGGCCCCTAGTGAGGCTGGTTATTACAGGGGTGAAGTGCAGCATCTCAACCGACGGTTATCCATCTTAGCAATTAATGATACGCATTTTAAAACCACATCAGAATGAGTGTTTTAAAACTATTTTGGACATATTTGAGATATGACACTGCACCCTTGTGCCCAGCCTGATTACAAGACCCGAATCCTTGAGCCATCATTATAACTTTTGCAAATTCTTTTGAAGTCACTTTTTGGTCACCTTTTTTGTGTTTGTTTTGATAAGGGTAAGTCTGGGTACCCAGAAAGGGTACCCAGAATTGACCCCGAATTGGAAAATCAACGGTCCGGATTCATTTGGAATGAATCCGGACCGTTGATTTTCAAATTCGGGGTCAATTCTGGATACCCTTTCTGTGTACGTAGCAGTGCTCGATAAGTAATCTTTCTTGGCCTTTTTTCACATCTAAGTTTTCGCGATATTTTTCACATCTAAGTTTTTGCGATAAACATATGGGTACCGAAACCCAACGTACATAAATTGTACTAATCGGCATGCGGGACCCACGAATGATCCAAACTGTTCAATAATTTTAAAATAATTTTCCGAGTTTCTCTGCAAAAAAAATCAGTTCAATTGGATATGGGTAAGTGCTTCATCCAAATTCAAGTTTTTCATTCAGAACTTAGGATCCTGAATTCTGAATGAAAAACTTAAAGTTTGGATGAAGCACTTACGCATATCCAATTGAGTTGATTTTTTGCAGGGAAACTTGAAAAATTATTTTAAAATTATTGAACGGTTCGATCATTTGTGCGAGACTCATAACTGGGTCCCGCAAGCCGATTAGTACAATTTCGGTACCTGTATCATCGTCCAAGTTTTCGTCTTAGCCTTTAACAGTAAAGTACATCAGCTTATTGTTGATTAAGCTCTTGGTTTTCACAAGTTTTTATTTAATTAGATATGATACTCCCTCCGTCTGGATTAGTTTGTCCCTCGTTTTATTGCAATTAGATAAAAAAAAACTAAGTGATATATTTAAATTGGTAAGTAAGTATATGTCCAACATAGATTTTGTTAGATAGATCTCGATTAGTTTTACAAGTAATGTTATTAAAATTACAGAAAAAGTAATAAATTCTAGGAAAAGGCTATACACACTTCTATAAAAGTTATGAATTTTTTTTTATAAAAGTTATGATTTTCTTTTGACGAATCTATTTTTTTATTTTTTTTAAACGATTTTCTACCATTACAGAAAATGAAAAAAAAAGTGTTTTAGTCAATGCAAAGAGGCGTTACAAACTGTTTAAAAAGTGTGCATAATCAGTGCACAAATTTTGGGGGGCTAATTGTTTCAATCACAGATTTCTGCTAAAATGCTTTATGAGAATAATTTTTCTGATATTGAACAAGGACCACAATAGTGGTATAAATACACATTCCTACCATAATTACATGGAGGATTATAGGGCGGATTTACAGGTAATGAGGCTACTTATCAAGCCTAATATCATGTCCTTTGATTACAATCAAATATGCATCACATGTGCTATATTAGTGGGATGCCATAAAGATTGTTGACTCACGCCAACAAATTCTTGATTTATTATAATTCCAGAAACTAAATCTTTTCTTTGCTGATAAAAGGAGCAGCTCTCCGGTCATTTTAGACACACCGAAAAAACCATTTTCATACACAGAGTTCATAGAGCAAGAAAGGTCGATTGTGTTCTGCATTTCCGGTCTTCTTCCATGCAAAGAAGATTAAGAGAGAGGCTGTATTCTGGCTGTTTTATCCTGGAGACGGCGTTGTTGCTACTGTTTGCACAGTGAAGGTGGAGCCGTGAAACGTCTTAAAGAGAGCGACCTAGTCCGCGACTCAACTCGAACAACAGCCAATCCAATTCTGGTATTTTTGTTTCTTCGCTAACAGATTCTGAGGTTAACGGTTCCAATTTTTTTTACAGTATTTCCAACATGATCTTCTTGTCGTCATTTTTGTCGTAGTTCCTTTTCTTTTTGCGCTCGTAAGCATATATCCTCATGCATTCTTTGTTCTTGTTGTAGTTCAAATTGAATGAAGGCTTTAATCTCCATCTCCATGAACCCTACAGGCACCCATGGTAATCCGAAAACACCTTGCAGTTTGAAGCATCAAAATGGAGAAATTGAATGCATTCTAAGTATTTCTCTTCGGAAGTGACTCGATATTTGTAGGAGTATCAGTTTTGCAGTTTTGTAATAGCTAGAAGGGAGTGCTCGTATATATTTATAGAACAACCTTTTAGGTTTATTGGCATTTTCCGGGTTATGTCAAGCCTTTCGGAGTCTGTAATTCGGTTATTGGGGTTTGGGGGTTAGAGTGCTTAGGAGTTGAGTCTAGATGCTCCATTCGAGAATTTCAAGCTTCATGATCAAGCCATAGCCAAGTCAAGTGCTTCGAAGCTCAATCCAATGAGGTATATCCTTGCATATCATTTGTGCATATAGGCCAATCAAAATAACATCTTTTAATGTGCATTAAGTTGGCTTATTAATGCTTAATTCGGATCTTACATTACAAATGAGTTAGGCATTAGGATTTAGCTTTGAGCTTATTGCGTCTACACGCGTCGGCTTTGCTTTGTTGAGATTGTGCCAAGTGTCTAAAACTGATGCAAGGCCCGCACGCGTCTACACGGGTCTGGCAGATTCTTTAAGTGGCCTAGTGTCTTGTTTTGATTGGTTGGATTGGGGAGCACGAAAATGTGAGCTATAAAAGGCATTTTTCACTCATTTTCACACAACTACTTGAGAGAACATCAACCATTTTTAGAGAGGGAAAGTGCTCCCCATGTGCACTCTTTTCCCCTTGTTGGTTTCTCTCTTCTTGAGATGATTTGGGTATCTCCCAATCATCTTTCTTCCTTCTAGTGTGTTCCTTTCCATGGATTGGTTCTAGAAGGAGGTAGTCATCCAAAAAAATTTCCAAAAATTCAATCTTTATCATTTAGTCATGATTGCTTGCCTTGGAATCTACTTGGCCGGGTGAACCGGTGCCGTATTGAAGCGGAGATCGAGATGGTGACTCTCGAGGTGTCCATGGAATCAAGTAGGAGCACGGGGTGCTACAACAAGAGTTGGAGCTAGGAAAAGCTAGGAGCTTTGGGTAAATTCCTTGTCTTTCATCTCTTGTAAACCTTTTGATTTGTGGAATAGAAGTAGTGTAAGGCCGTGGTTTTATGCTTAGGGTATTAGACTCTAAATAGTTTCCACGTATATCGTGTGTCCTTTGTTCTTGCTTTCAATTTGTTTCATTGAACGTATTGGTTTGGATGCTTTGTCATGGAATTTGGATGACAAACTATCACTTTGTGTTGCTTAATTTTTAGTTGATAGTCCTATTCACCCCCCCCCACTAGGACTTGTTGTTCATTTGCATAATTTCACAACCAATTTCCATTTGGTTTAGGTTTAGGAGTGTGAAATAGGGAAATTTTTTGGGTGTTATGCAGTAACTACTTGGCCTTACCCGAGCACCCATTGCAGTTGTTCAAAAGTGTTTTGAACAGTTCATATTTCTTTCTCTCTCTCTCTCTCTCTCTCTCTCTCTCTCTCTCTCTCTCTCTCTCTCTCTCTCTCTCTCTCTCTCTCTCCATTTAAAATCCAGACCATCCAAAAGAGTTTTGGGGGCTGAGATGGGTGCTTGGGCACGGTCAGTGGAATCCACCTGGCACCCAAAATCACCTACAATGGGTTCTTGAACTGATTCATTTCTATGAAAAATGCAATCCCAAAACATAGTTATCACTGTCCGATCAATCTAAATTGTTATGAGGACTACGTACTCGACAAGACGAACAAATGAATGGTTTGGATCAAACAACGAGACCAACCCATAACCACCGCAGGCTTCTAATGGTTGATAGAATATTTTGTTTGAACAACAGAGACCATAGGAACAATATACGAAGGTACATGAAAGCTAGAACGTGTAGTTCAAAGTTTACAAGCTCGATGTCAGCAGTAAATCTTGTGTTGAGGTGAGAGATTGGGTGGAGACTCGTTGTTTTTGGGGTAGAACTTGTCATCGTCGATTTCTTCGGGTGATTTTCCTGGCTATAAAGGAAATCGTATTTACTTCACGGATGACAATCCTTATGTTTACAATGAAGCAGAGTCTCATCCTAGATGATGGGGTTATTGAGTCATTGCATGTGCCAGGTTACGAAGATTTTGCCAAAAACTTGTGTTGGCCTTCCCTCCCCAAATTTGGGTACTGCCGAATGCGTAATGGCAATTTTTTTCCTTCTTTTTTTTTGGGTAAATCATTTTTTTTCCCCTCTTTATGATCTGTTTAAAATTTGAAAAGTCTACATGCACGTACAATTATAAATCACAATTGTTCCCAAACCATTCAGTTCATGTGCATCGAAATGTTTCCGGATAAAACTATGTGCGAAGTTGTGTTTTAAAATTGTGTTTGTAGCATTGCTTGTAAGAATTCTGGTTGAATATCGTTTCCTCAACAATATTATTTGCATGAGCACTTCAAAGATTCAAATATATTTCTACAACAGAAAAAGATCGAAAAGCATTAGTGTCAGGAGGTGAAGAATGACCGTGGGGGCCTAGATCTTCAAATTAGTCTTCATCTTCCTCGTCCAATTCAATTCGGTTGGTATAACCCCAATGGCTCTAAGAGTTTGCTCGCTAAAGAATGCCAGTCATTCGTCTTATGAATGCTTTGATTCATAATTTCTAGTTTTTTTCTTTTTTAATATAAGTTACAGTTACCAAACAAAAAAATAACGACTAAAAACTCCTTGGGTGTGAACAGAAAAATATAATAAGAATTGATATTCCTTGGATATGAACGATAAAAAAGCTGTCCTATTTAACGGATTTGTTCATGTTTGGAAATAAAAAACGGAGGAAATTTTGCTACATATGAATAAGATTTCTAACAAGTAAAGGAACGAGTGAAACTCGACTCAAATTCATAAATTTGTAGTTGCGCAACTAAAAAACACAAATATGACACCGTCACACCGAAATTTACTGTTTACGACCTAAAACATACTCGATCAATCTAAAGACAGAATCATGTAACAAGGACTCAAGTTTACGACCTAAACCTAATACGATAAATCAAAATCCTACACATGATCTTCTATTTATCAACCAATTTGGCTCGCAGAAAAAAGAAAACAGTAATTCATCTGGCTTGATATTTCTTCTTGTGATTTGGCTTCCTTTGAAAATTCCGCTGCCTCTCCTTCCCGTGTCGGACTTTACCAATAACGCCCCACGACTCCAACTCGAAGCAAAGTTGCTCATGCTCATCGTCGTCCAGTTTTCGTTGCTCCCTTTCTTCTTGCGCTTGCAATTGTATCTTCGCGAGTTCTTGATCTTCTTGTCGTCGTTTTTGTCGCAGTTCCCTTCCTTTTTGCTCTCGTAAGCATATCCTCATGCATTCTTGTTCTTGTTGCAGTTCGAATTGAATGAAGGCTTTAATCTCCATCTCCATGAACCCCGCAGGCATCCACGGTAATCCGAAATCGAAACACGAAATTGGAGAAATTGAATCCATTCCAAGTATTTTTCTTCGGAAGTTGCTCGATACTTGTAGTACTAGTTTTGCAGTTTTGTTATACCTAGAAGGGAATGCTTGAATATATTTATAAGAACAACCGAAATTCTATTTGGTTTAGGTTTAGAAGTGTGAAATTGGAGAAAAAAATTGGGAGATGTTTTAGTTAGTCTTGGACTCTTAATAAAATTATTCTACACTCTTATCACGGGTGCTAGTCGAGCCAAACTCTTTTTGCACCTATTTAGGCTTGGCTCGAGCTGGGAATATTTTTGAACTAATTAATTGTTGAAACTTGGTTCACAATGTGACTGAAGGTATTTGCATTATTTGTGAAAACAATGTGACTGGGGACAGGGGTTCGTGTTGTCCCTTCGGGGATAGCATGAATGCTGACCGATCACGGACGGCCGAACAGATCTGAGCCGTCCATGGCCAACCACGGACGGCCGTGATCGGCCCAGCATCCATGATGTCCTTGAAGAGACAGCACCATCCCCCATTCCGACTGAAGGTGAGAGTCGGCTTACGCTCCGGCATCTCCCGCCCGCTTCTAATTTAGATAGAGTACATGCAGGTTTCAGTCCGTATTTTCTTATGTGATGCCCTAATTATACTTAGCATCTTACCTATTCACTAAATCTACTATTGATATTACACTTTCATTAAAAGTGACACAAAACAACGTTGTTTTGAGGTCGACGGAAAAAGTATTAAATGAAAAGAAAAAACACAACAGAATCACATATATCCCCTGTTAAAACAAAATATCTCCAAATAAAAAAAGATGGCGGGAATCAAAATTCTGACCTCGTTTTTTACCTGAAAAATATAACCTTGTTGGCAATTTAGATGAACCATTATGCCCTATTGGCCTCACCGGCCTAAGAACACAATCAGAGTCCACCCAAGAAAATTCCTCAAATTTTCAAGCAGCAAACGTTGCAAGATAAGCATAGCCGGCTTAGACTACAAGACAGTGAAACTGCAGTTTTGGATCCCAAAAAGTTTGTTTAAGATTGCTACTCATGAATCCAAGCTTTAGGGGCCAAAAAAACCGGTGACAAAATTAAAGTTATTGGCAACTTGTGGTGTAATTTCAGAACATGAATAAAATAGATGCTCCCAAGTCCCATCTCCATGTGTCTTGGGGTTCAATGGATTTTGGTGTATTGTAATGGTTCATTATTCTAGATAAATATATGCTTTAAATTTTTGTAATGGTATATTATGAAGACATTGTGTTGAGCAACTTTGTATGCAAAATATTTAGAAGGCCTCATTTAACAAGTTTGCTTCGGGTCTCATAACCTTTTGAACCGACACTGAAGATAAGTACCAAAAACACATCGATAATTCTAAGGGGACAGAAGTAATAATACAGAAAATGCAAAGATCGGCTCGGCGAGCCACTTTTGGGTCCCACACGAATAATCAGAGCCGTTCATTCATCTCAGAATAATTTTTCTTTAAATGAAACGGGGTGGGCTTTGGATCAAGCACTTATTTCTCACCGGGCCCCTCGAAAAATTATTCTAAGATGAATTAAGCGGCTCACGATCGATTCGTGTGGGGACCAAAAGTGGGTCTCTAAACCGATCTGTGCATTTTCTTTTTTCTATATGCGTTGCAGCTTCCAAAACACACTGCAATTCGTTCCCTCCTATATAAGTATACTGGAAATGATATCACAATGTAGTCTGGTGTGCGTTCTGGGTTCAAGTTCAACCAACTTGAGATGTGATGAAACTTAAGAATTCAATGGGAAAAAAAAAAAAACACTAACAAACAGAAAGTGAACCAACTAGCAAAATGATCCACTACTGAGCCATCAGATTCCGGTCCCCCTAGTCAAGCTGGTTACAATAGGGGTGAAGTGCAGCATCTTAGTCGGCAATTGTTCATCTTAACAATTAATGATACGCATTTTAAAAACTTTGTCAAGAATGAGCGTTTTATAAAATCTAACCACTAAAACTAGAACGTGTGGGTTCAAATTTTACGAGCTCGATGTCAACTGTAAATCTTGGGTTGAGGTGAGAGATTTGGGTAGAGACTCGTTTTTGGGGCAGAACTCGTCATTGTCGATTTTGTTGGGTGATTTTCCTGACTATAAAATCGTATTTATTCCACGGATGACAATCCTTATGTTTTCATCTTCCTCGTTCGATTCAAATCAGGTATAATCTTTCTTCTTCTTCTTCTTCTTCTTTTATAACCAAATGTCCGGTCCAATTTATGCATCTTGACTACTTTCGACGCCCTGAAATTAACGACCGGACATAACTCGCTAAAGAATGCCCCAGTGGACGCTAAGAATTTGCTCGCTAAAGAATGCCCTGTTTCCTTCTAAATCAAGGGATCAAGTATCCCAATACTTCATAATTTCTAGTGTTTTCTTTTTTAATATATACGTTTCGGTCACTTGCGGTTAACCAAACAACAAATAACGACTAAATATTCCTTGGGTATGAACAGAAAAATATAATAAGAATAGATAATCCTTGGATATGAACAATAAAAAAACCTGTCCAATTTAAAGGATTTTTTCATGTTTGGAAATAAAAACAGAGGAAATTTTGCTAGATATGAACAAAATTTCAGCAGAAAGTATTTCTAAGAGAGGAAATTTTGAACGAGCGAAACTCGACTCAAATTCATAATTAAATTTGTAGTTGCGCAAGTAAAATACACAAATACGACACCGTCACACCGAAGTTTATGACGTAAAACCTACTCAATCAATCTAAAGACAGAATCATGTTACGTGGACTCTAGTTTACGACCCTATTATGATAAATCAAAATCCTACGCATGATCTACTATTTATCGATCAATTTGGCTCGCGAAAAAAGAAAAAAAAAATTCATTTGGCTTGATATTTCTTATTGTGATTTGGCTTCCTTCGAAAATTCCTCTGTCTCTCTTTCCCCTGTCGGACTTTACCGATAACGCCCCACGACTCCAACTCGAAGCAAAGTTGCTCATGCTCATCGTCATCTAATTTTCGTTGCTCCCTTTCTTCTTGTGCTTGCAATTGTATCTTCGCGCGTTCTTGATCTTCTTGTCGTCGTTTTTGTCGCAGTTCCCTTTCTTTTTGCGCTTGTAAGCATATCCTCATGCATTCTTGTTCTTGTTGCAGTTCGAATTGAATGAAGGCTTTAATCTCCATCTCCATGAACCCCGCAGGCATCCATGGTAATCCGAAATCGAAGCACGAAATTGGAGAAATTGAATCCATTCCAAGTATTTCTCTTCGGAAGTTGCTCGATATTTGTAGTACTAGTTTTGCTGTTTTGTTATACCTAGAAGGGAATGCTTGAATGTATTTATAAGACCAACCAAAATTCTATTTGGTTTAGGTTTAGAAGTGTGATATTGGGAAAAAAATTGGGTGCTAGGCGACTCCCGTCACGGCCGTCCAAAAGGGTTGTGAACGGTCCAGATTTCTTGCTCCTCTCTCTCTCTCTCTCCCTCTTCTGTCTCTTCTGTCTCTCCTCTTTCTCTATTTAATAAAATCCAGACCATCCAAAAGTGTTTTGGACTGCCGAGATGGGTGCTCGAGCACGGCCAATGGTGCCCACCCGGCACCCAAAAACTTATCGTGAAACAGGCCCTATGCTTAATACATTGGGAGATGTTTTAGTTGACTGGACACTTAGTCAAATTATTCAACGGCTAGAGATGATGATCAGGGTATTACGCCCTCGCTCCCCGCCTTCTAATTTTGATTCTAATTTTGATAGAGTACGTGCGGGGTTTCAGTCCGAATTTTCTCATGTCATGCCCTAATTATAATTAACATCTTACATATTCTCTAAATCAACTATTGAGATGACACTTTCATTCAAAGTGACACAAAACAACGTTGTTTTGAGGTCAACAGAAAAAATATTAAATGGAAAAAAAAAACATAATAGAATCACATATATCCCTTGTTAAAACAAAATATCTCCAATAAAAAAGGTAGGCGGGAATCAAAATTCTAACCTCTTCTTTTACCTGAAAAATCTAACCTTGTTGGCAATTTAGATGAACCATTTTTCTCTATTGGCCGCACCAGCCTAGGAACACAATCAGAGTCCACCCAAGAAAATTCCAAATTTTCTTGCATCAAACGTCACAAGATAAGCATAGCCGGCTTAGAGTACAAGACAGTGAAGCCGCGGATTTGGGTCCCAAAAAAGTTTGTTTAAGACTGCTACTCAAGAAATTTGGCCCAATCCAAACTTTAGGGGCCAAAAAAACCGGTGACAAAATTAAAGTTATTGGCAACTTGAGGCGTATTTTCAGAACATGAATAAAATAGATGCTCCCATCTCCATGTGTCTTGGAGTTCAATGGATTTTGGTGTATTGTAATGGGTCATTATTCTGGATAAATATATGCTCCCATCATAAACTTTTGAACCGAGACTGAAGATAAGTATCAAAAACACTGTCTTGTTCGTTTAGTAGTTTTTGTTTAGTATAGTTTTGGAGATTGGGGTAATGAGTGGGGAGAGCTAGAGAGAGAAATAAGAGTAATGATTACAAAACAAAACTAAAACTGTGAAACGAACCAGGCCACTAGTTTGTAATTCATTCCCTCCTAAATTGGTATACTGGAAATGATATCACAATGTAGTCTAGTGTGGGTTTTGGGTTCAAGTTCTACCAACTTGAGATGTGATCGATGAAACATAAGAAATAAATTGAAAAAAAAAAAAAAAAAGTGATGCAACTAGCAAACTGACCCACTACTGAGCCATCAGACTCAGGGCCCCTAGCGAGGCTGGTTATTACAGGGGTGAAGTGCAGCATCTCAACCGACGGTTATCCATTTTAGCAATTAATGGTATGCATTTTAAAACCTTTGTCAGGAATGAGTGTTTTAAAACTATTATGGACAGCTGAGAATATGACACTGCACCCTTGTGCCCAGCCTCATTACAAGACCCGAATCCTTGAGCCATCATTATAACTTTTGCAAATTCTTTTGAAGTCACTTTTTGGTCACCTTTTTTGTGTTTGTTTTGATAAGTAATCTTTCCTGGCCTTTTTTCACATCTAAGTTTTCGCGATAAACCTATGGGTACCCAAACCCAACGTACACAAATTGTACTAATCGGCGTGCGGGACCCAAAAGTGGGTCCCGCACGAATGATCCGAACTGTTCAATAATTTTAAAATAATTTTCCAAGTTTCACTGCAAAAAAAATCAGTTCAATTGGATATGGGTAAGTGCTTCATCCAAATTCAAGTTTTTCATTCAGAACAAGGGATCTTGAATTCTGAATGAAAAACTTAAAGTTTGGATGAAGCACTTACGCATATCCAATTGAGTTGATTTTTTGTAAGGAAACTTGAAAAATTATTTTAAAATTATTGAACGGTTTGGATCATTTGTGCGAGACTCATAACTGGGTCCCGCAAGCCGATTAGTACAATTTCGGTACCTGTAATATCGTCCAAGTTTTCGTCTTAGCCTTTAACAGTAAAGTACATCAGCTTATTGTTGATTAAGCTCTTGGTTTTCACAAGTTTTTATTTAATTAGAAATGATGCTCCCTCCGTCTGGATTAGTTTGTCCCTCGTTTTATTGTAATTAGATAAAAAAAACTAAGTGATATATTTAAATTGGTAAGTAAGTATATGTCCAACATAGATTTTGTTAGAAAGATCTCGATTAGTTTTACATAATGTTATTAAAATTACAGAAAACGTAATAAATTCAAGGAAAAGGCTACACACCTCTATAAAAGTTACGAATTTTTTTTTTATAAAAGTTATGATTTTCTTTTGACCAATCTATTTTTTATTTTTTTTAAACAATTTTCTACCGTTACAGAAAATGAAAAAAAAAGTGTTTTAATCAATGCAAAGAGGCGTTACAAACTTTTTAAAACGTGTGCATAATCAGTGCACAAATTTTTGGGGGCTAATTGTTTCAATCACAGATTTCTGCTAAAATGCTTTATGAGAATAATTTTTCTGATATTGAACAAGGACCACAATAGTGGTATAAATACACATTCCTTCCATAATTACAGGGAGGATTATAGGCCGGATTTACAGGTAATGAGGCTACTTATCAAGCCTAATATCATGTCCTTTGATTACAATCAAATATGCATCACATGTGCTATATTAGTGGGATGCCATAAAGATTGTTGACTCACGTCAACAAATTCTTGATTTATTATAAATCCAGAAACTAAATCTTTTCTTTGCCGATAAAAGGAGCTGCTCTCCGGTCATTTTAGACACACCGAAAAAACCATTTTCATAGACAAAGTTCATAGAGCAAGAAAGGTCGATTGTGTTATGCATTTCCGGTCTTCTTCCCTGCAAAGGACAGAGGCTGTCTTCTGGCTGTTTTATCCTGGAGACGGCGTTGTTGCTACTGCTTGCACGGTGAAGGTGGAGCCGCGAAACGTCTTAAAGAGAGCGACCTAGTCCGCGACTCAACCCGAACAACAGCCAATCCAATTCTGGTATTTTTGTTTCTTCGCTAACAGATTCTGAGGTAAACGGTTCCAATTTTTTTTACAGTATTTCCAACATGATCTTCTTGTCGTCATTTTTGTCGTAGTTCCTTTTCTTTTTGCGCTCGTAAGTATATCCTCATGCATTCTTTGTTCTTGTTGTAGTTCAAATTGATTGAAGGCTTTAATCTCCATCTCCATGAACCCTGCAGGCACCCATGGTAATCCGAAAACACCTTGCAGTTCGAAGCATGAAAATGGAGAAATTGAATGCATTCTAAGTATTTCTCTTCGGAAGTGACTCGATATTTGTAGGAGTATCAGTTTTGCAGTTTTGTAATAGCTAGAAGGGAGTGCTCGTATATATTTAAAGAACAACCAATTTCCATTTGGTTTAGGTTTAGGAGTGTGAAATAGGGAAAAATTTTGGGTGTTAGGCAGTAACCACTTGGCCTTGCCCGAGCACCCAGTGCAGTTGTTCAAAAGTGTTTTGAACAGTTCATATTTCTTTCCCTCTATCTCTCCATTTAAAATCCAGACCATCCAAAAGAGTTTTGGGGGCTGAGATGGGTGCTTGGGCACGGTCAGTGGAATCCACCTGGCACCCAAAATCACCTACAATGGGTTCTTGAACTGTTTCATTTCTATGAAAAATGCAATCCCAAAACATAGTTATCACTGTCCGATCAATCTAAATTTTTATGAGGACTACGTACTCGACAAGACGAACAAATGAATGGTTTGGATCAAACAACGAGACCAACCCATAACCACCGCAGGCTTCTAATGGTTGATAGAATATTTTGTTTGAACAACAGAGACCATAGGAACAATATACGAAGGTACATGAAAGCTAGAACGTGTAGTTCAAAGTTTACAAGCTCGATGTCAGCTGTAAATCTTGTGTTGAGGTGAGAGATTGGGTGGAGACTCGTTGTTTTTGGGGTAGAACTTGTCATCGTTGATTTCGTCGGGTGATTTTCCTGGCTATAAAGGAAATCGTATTTACTTCACGGATGACAATCCTCATGTTTTCGATCAAGCAGAGTCTCGTGGAATAAAGTTTGATATGGGTATCTACAACCTAGATGATGGGTTGATTGAGTCATTGCATGTGCCAGGTTACGAAGATTTTGCCAAAAACTTGTGTTGGCCTTCCCTCCCCAAATTTGGGTACTGCCTTTGATGCATAATGGCAATTTTTTTTCCTTTTTTTTTTTTTGGGTAAATCATTTTTTCCCCCTCTTCATGATCTGTTTAAAATTTGAAAAGTCTACATGATATTCATATACAATTATAAATCACAATTGTTCCCGAACTATTCAGTTCATGTGCATCGAAAAGTTTCCTGATAAAACTATGTCCAAGTTGTGTTTTAAAATTGAGTTTGTAGCATTGCTTGTAAGAAAAAGATCAAAAGCATTAGTGTCAAGAGGGCCAAGATCTTCAAATTAGTCTTCATCTTCCTCGTCCAATTCAATTCGGTTGGTCTAACTCCAATGGCTCTAAGAGTTTGCTCGCTAAAAATCAAAAGTCATTCTTCTTATGAACGCTTTGATTCATAATTTCTAGTTTTTTCTTTTTAATATAAGTTACAGTTACTTACTAGTGGTTAACCAAACAAAAAAATAACGACTAAATACTCCTTGGGTGTGAACAGAAAAATATAATAAGAATTGATATTCCTTGGATATGAACGATAAAAATGCTGCCCTATTTAACGGATTTGTTCATGTTTGGAAATAAAAACGGAGGAAATTTTGCTAGATATGAATAAGATTTCTAACAAGTAAAGGAACGAGTGAAACTCGACTCAAATTCATAAATTTGTAGTTGCGCAACTAAAAACACAAATACGACACCGTCACACCGAAATTTTGAACGACCTAAAACATACTCGATCGATCTAAAGACAGAATCATGTAACAAGGACTCAAATTTACGACCTAAATCTAATACGATAAATCAA
Source organism: Vaccinium myrtillus (assembly GCA_016920895.1). Taxonomy (NCBI): domain Eukaryota; kingdom Viridiplantae; phylum Streptophyta; class Magnoliopsida; order Ericales; family Ericaceae; genus Vaccinium; species Vaccinium myrtillus. The sequence goes on along the minus strand of CM029273.1, from coordinate 35,720,826 downwards.
AATCCTCGCATGATCTTCTATTTATCAACCAATTTGGCTCGCTCTAAAAATGGAAAAATGGTGCCCAAAAAGAAAACAGTAATTCATTTGGCTTGATATTTCTTCTTGTGATTTGGCTTCCTTTGAAAATTCCTCTGCCTCTCCTTCCCGTGTCGGACTTTACCAATAACGCCCCACGACTCCAACTCGAAGCAAAGTTGCTCATGCTCATCGTCGTCCAGTTTTCGTTGCTCCCTTTCTTCTTCCGCTTGCAATTGTATCTTCGCGTTCTTGATCTTCTTGTCATCGTTTTTGTTGCAGTTCCCTTTCTTTTTGCGCTCGTAAGCATATCCTCATGCATTCTTGTTCTTGTTGCAGTTCGAATTGAATGAAGGCTTTAATCTCCATCTCCATGAACCCATGAGGCATCCATGGTAATCCGAAATCCCCACGAAATTGGAGAAATTGAATCCATTCCAAGTATTTTTCTTCGGAAGTTGCTCGATACTTGTAGTACTAGTTTTGCAGTTTTGTTATACCTAGAAGGGAATGCTTGAATATATTTATAAGAACAAAAAATTCTATTTGGTTTAGGTTTAGAAGTGTGAAATTGGAGAAAAAAATTTGGGTGCTAGGCGGCACTCATCGCGGCCGTTAAAAAAGTGTTCTGAAAGGTCCATCTCTCTCTCCTTTTTTCGAAAAATATATTTAAAATTCGGAGATGATCCAAAATTTTTGTTTTGAATTGCCAAAATGGATGCTCGGGCACCCAAGAAAATTCCTCAATGGTGCCCACCCGGCAAGATAAATACTTCTCGTGAAACAGGCCCTAAGTTTAATGATTGGGAGATGTTTTAGTTAGTCTTGGACTAAATCAAATTATTCAACGGCTAGAGATGATGATCTGGGTATCACTATCTACACTCTTATCATGGGTGCTAGTCAGCCAAACATGTCGAACATAATAAAACTCAGGCTTGGTCCGAACTCTTTTTGCACCTATTCAGGCTTGGCTCGAGTTTTGAGAATATTTTGAACAAATTAATTGTTCAAACTTCATTGTGTTGAGCAATGTGACTGAAGGTATTTGCATTATTTGTGAAAACAATGTGACTGGGGACACGGGTTCGTGTTGTCCCTTCGGGGGATAGCATGAATTCTAAGGCGATCATAGTCATCCATGAAAATGCCGGTCCATGGGATCGGCTTAGATCATATCTTGTCCAAATAAATCTTTTCTTTAAATGATATGGGGTGGGCCGTCCATGGCCAACCACGGACGATTGGTCGTGATCGCCCATTGATCCATGATGTCCTTGAAGATGAATGCACCATCCCCCATTCCGGCATTTTGAAGGTGAGAGTCGGCATTTTTACGCTCCAAAACCTCCCGCCCACTTCTAATTTCGATAGAGTACGTGCGGGGTTTCATGTCCGTATTTTCTTATGTGATGCCCTAATTATACTTAGCATCTTACCTATTCTCTAAATCAACTATTGATATTACACTTTCATTAAAAGTGACACAAAACAACGTTGTTTTGAGGTCGACGGAAAAAGTATTAAATGAAAAGAAAAAACACAACAGAATCACATATATCCCCTGTTAAAACTAAATATCTCCAAATAAGAAAAGATGGCGGGAATCAAAATTCTAACCCCTTATTTTTTACTCGTTCGATTGAAAAATATAACCTTGTTGGCAATTTAGATGAACCATTTTGCCCTATTGGCCTCACCGGCCTAAGAACACAATCAGAGTCCACCCAAGAAAATTCCTCAAAAATTAAAAGGTAACTTTGATTCAGATATGGTGCCCTGTTTCCTTCTAAATCAGTTGTATCCAAATACTTCATAATTTCTAGTGTTTTCTTTTTAAATATATATATGTTGCGGTCACTTCCGGTTAACCAAACAACAAATAACGACTAAATATTCCTTGGGTATGAACAGAAAGATATAATAAGAATAGATATTCCTTGGATATGAACAATAAAAAAACCTGTCCAATTTAAAGGATTTTTTCAAGTTTGGAAATAAAAACAGAGGAAATTTTGCTAGATATGAACAAAATTTCAGCGGAAAGTATTTCTAACAGAGGAAATTTTGAACAAGCGAAACTCGACTCAAATTCATAATTAAATTTGTAGTTGCGCAAGTAAAATACAAAAATACGACACCGTCACAACGAAGTTTATGACGTAAAACCTACTCAATCAATCTAAAGACATAATCATGTTACGTGGACTCTAGTTTACGACCCTATTATGATAAATCAAAATCCTACGCATGATCTTCTATTTATCGATCAATTTGGCTCGCGAAAAAAGAAAAAAAAAACAATTATTTGGCTTGATATTTCTTATTGTGATTTGGCTTCCTTTGAAAATTCCTCTGCCTCTCTTTCCCCTGTCGGACTTTAACGATAACACCCCACGACTCCAACTCAAAGCAAAGTTGCTCATGCTCATCGTCGTCTAGTTTTCGTTGCTCCCTTTCTTCTTGTGCTTGCAAATGTTTCTTCGCGCTTTCTTGATCTTCTTGTGGTCGTTTTTGTTGCAGTTTCCTTTCTTTTTGCGCTCGTAAGCATATCCTCATGCTTTCTTGTTCTTGTTGGAGTTCGAATTGAATGAAGGCTTTAATCTCCATCTCCATGAACCCCGCAGGCATCCATGGTAATCCGAAATCGAAGCACGAAATTGGAGAAATTGAATCCATTCCAAGTATTTTTCTTCGGAAGTTGCTCGATATTTGTAGTACTAGTTTTGCTGTTTTGTTATACCTAGAAGGGAATGCTTGAATATATTTATAAGAACAACCAAAATTCTATTTGGTTTAGGTTTAGAAGTGTGAAATTGGGAAAAAAAATTTGGGTGCTGGATCGCGGCCATCCAAAAGTGTTGTGAAAGGTCCATCCAAAAGTGTTGTGAAAGGTCCATCTCAAGGTCCATCTCAATATAGCCTGTTCTCTCTCTTCTTTTTCTATTTAAAATCTGGACCATTCAAAAGTGTTTTGGACTGCTAAGACGGGTGCTCAGGCATGGCCAATGGTGCCCACCCGGCACCCAAAAACTTCTCGTGAAACAGGCCCTAAGTTTAAAAGTTGGGAGATGTTTTAGTTAGTCTTGGACTCTTAATCAAATTATTCAACGGCTAGAGATGATGAACTATCTAAACTCTTATCATGGGTGCTAATCGAGCCAAACAAGTCGAACATAATAAAACTTAGGCTTGGCCCGTACTCTTTTTGCACCTATTCAGGGTTGGCTCGAGCTGAGAATATTTTTGAACTAATTAATTGTTCAAACTCGGCTCACAATGTGACTGAAGGTATTTACATCATTTGTGAAAACAATGTGACTGAAGGGGACACGGGTTCGTGCTGTTTCTTCGGGGATAGCATGAATGCTGACCAATCAAGGTCGTCCGTGGTCGGCCATGGACGGCTTAGATCATATCTTGTCCAAACAAATTTAAACCGTCTACTGCCGAATAGATCTGAGTCGTCCATGGCCAACCACGGACGGCCGTGATCGGCCCAGCATCCATGCTGTCCTTGAAGGGACAACACCGTCCCCCATTCCGACTGGAACGTGAGCGTCGGCTTACGCTCTGGCCTCTCCCGTCCCTTTCTAATTTCGATAGATTACGTGCGGGTCTCAGTTCGTACTTTCTCATGTAATGCCCTAATTATACTTAGCATCTTACCCAATTCACTAAATCAATTATTCAATTATTGATATTACACTTTCATTAAAAGTGATGCAAAACAACGTTGTTTTGAGGTAGACGGAAAAAGTATTAAATGAAAAGAAAAACACAATAGAATCACATATATCCCCTGTTAAAACAAAATATCTCCAAATAAAAAAAAGAAGGCGGGAGTCAAAATTCTTTCCTCTCTTTTTTTCTCTTTTTTAACATGAAAAATCTAACCTTGTTGGCAACTTAGATGAACCACATTGTGGTCTATTGACGGCACTGGCGTAAGAACATAATTAGAGTCCACCCTAGAAAATTCCTCAAATTTTCATGAAGCAAACATTGCAACATAAGCATAGCCGGCTTAGAGAACAAGACAGTGAAGCCGCTTTTTTAGGCCACAAAAAAGTTTGGTGACGACTGCTACTCATGAAATTAGGCCCAATCCAAGATTTAGAAGCCGAAAAAAACAGTGGCAAAATTAAAATTATTGGCAATCTGAGGCCTAATTTTAAAACATGAATAAAATAGATGCTCCCCAAACATATTTAGAAGACCTCATTTAACATGTTTGCTTCAGGCCTCATAAACTTTTGAACCAGGACTAAAGATAAGTACAAAAACACACCTGTAATTCATTCCCTCCTATATAGGTATACTGGAAGTGGAAATGATATCACAATGTAGTCTAGTGTGGGTTTTGGGTTCAAGTTCTACCAACATGAGATGTGATGAAACATAAGAAATCAATGGGAGAAAAGAAAAAAAAAACACAAACAAACAAAACGTTAACAAAAGCAAAATGACCCACTACTGTACCCAAAAATGCTTCTTGTACAACTATTTTGGCTCGTAAGCATTCGAGTTAGCGCCCTGCCTATTAGTTTAGACTAGACCTTGAATTCCTAGGTTGTAAAACCATACATGCTCTTTCTGTGAGGTCCTTTTTGGTGAAGTTCCTTAACCTATGGAACGATATTACTAAGAAAAGCAGAAATCAAAAAAATCTTATTTATGGAGGTAATGGAAACTATTTACAACTCCCTCACATACACGTGAGGCCTACACGCATAATTGTTTGTGGGCTCCACATGTATGTGAGGGGATTGTAAATGGTTGGAGTCAAAATGATTGGACATGTAGCATTGTTCCATCAGACTCAGGGCCCCCTAGTGAGGCTGGTGAAGTGCAGCATGTCAGCCGGCAGCTGTCCATCTTATATAGCAATTAATCTTACGCATTTTGAAAACTTTGTCAAGAATGATGCTGAGTTTTTCAAAAAAATTTAGCAACTCAGTTGTTAAAATCAACCATAATTTTAGCACCTGATAAAACTCATTTGCTAAAATCAACCATGATTTTGGCAACGGAATTGCTAAAATCTTTTGAAAAACTTAGACTCGAGTGTTTTAACAAATCTTACCAATAAAACTATTTTGGCCGGCTGAGATGAGATATGACACTACACCGTTGTGCCCAGCCTGACCCGAATCCTTTAGCCATCATTATAACTTTTTGCAAATTCTTTTGAAGTCACTTTTTGGTCACTTCTTTTTGTGTTTGTTTGGATAAGTAATCTTTCTTGGCCTTTCTTCACATCTAAGTTTTCGTTACCTTTAACAGTAAAGTACAGCAGCTTAGTGTTTGATTAAGCTCGTGGTTTTCACAAGTTTTTATTTAATTAGAAATGATACCACTCCGTCCGGATTAGTTTGTCTCTTGTTTTATTGCAATTATAATATATTTTTACATCAACTTTTACCTCTATTTTACGTTTTTCAGATCGACTTTTACTTTCACTTTCCAAAATTATGCTCCACTTTGATTTTTTAATTTTTTACTTACTAACTTTTCAAAAAAGCAAAATAATAGTAATAGTTTAAAAACTTTTACCCATTAATTTTTCAAAACACACATTTTTCAAGAGACAGTTTGAAATGGAGTTGTCGACTATAAAAAAGGGACAAATGGAGTATTTGTTTTGGCAAAGCTCAATTCCTTTTCATGGCTTAAAGCAGTTGCTGAAATGCTTAGCTTCGAAGTACCCAGTGGAGTATATCATCTACGAACAAAGAATTTTCCAGAGAAAATTCCATTTAATTAGTATACTGGCACTTCAACATACGTACGTTCACATAACTTCTGTGAAGAATCCATCTACAGAATGTTGGAACTTTTAAATCACATGCAATAAACCCAATTAAAACACCCTAAAATAAGATACGGCATAAGTCATAGAAATTACAAACACCATCAATATGAAATATATATTAGATAGTAGAGTTAGGAAAATAGCCTCTAAGGTCGATGGAAGGCACGACAAGTCACTGTCTTAAAGCCGTGTTCACCTCCCTTCGTGTAGGCAATTATTATATAGAAAATAATAATTATTATATAGAAAATAAATTTTCAAAAAATGCAATTATTATATAGAAAATAAATTTTTATCCCTGAATTATATAGACTCGCTACCACTAGATTTTTTCAATCATTTATCCTCATAATGTAGTTTGTCTTTTTATTTTTTAAATACATATTTTCGTCACCACAAAAGTAAAATTCTAACTCCGTCCTAGTGAGTGGGTCCAATTAATGGTCTTAATGTGGTTGATTCTTTCGTCATAGGGAAAAAAAAAAAAAAAAAAACAAAAGAACTACAACTACATATAGCTTAGTGATACGAGTGAGAGATATAAGACCACCCCACGTAAATCTTCCTAACAAAATTATCCAGACTTCCATTGCACAACCAACCTAGTCCTCCCTCTCTCTCTCTCTCTCTCTCTCTCTCTCTCTCTCTAGAAATGACAACACTACTCCCTCCTCTTCTCACACTCCTCACCACCTTCCTCCTCTCTCTCTCCTCCCTCTTCACCCCCTCCCTCTCCTCCACCTCCTCCTCTGTCTACGGCGGCTGCTCGCAAACCAAGTACCCACCAAACTCGCCCTACGAGTCCAACCTCGGCTCGCTCCTCACCTCCCTTGTCAACTCAGCCACCTACTCCTCCTACGACAAGTTCACCGTCATGGCCTCGAGCCCACAAGACGTAATCTACGGCCTCTACCAGTGCCGGGCCGACCTCTCCATGCCCGACTGCGCCACCTGCGTTGCCCGCTCGGTGAGTCGACTAGGCGTGCTGTGCTCCAACAACTGTGGAGGGGCTGTACAGTTACAAGGGTGTTTCGTGAGGTACGATAACGCTTCCTTTTTCGGGGTGGAGGATAAGACTGTGGTGTTAAAGAAATGTGGGCCGTCGATCGGTTACGAGACCGAGGCGATGAACGGTCGAGATGCGGTGCTGAGTAGAATGAGTGGGGCCGGTGGGGCCTATAGGGTTGGTGGGGCCGAGAAGGTGCAGGGTGTGGCGCAGTGTGTGGGGGATTTGAGTGGGGGCCAGTGTCAAGATTGTTTGACGGAGGCGATCGGACGGTTGAAGAGTGATTGTGGGACCGCTGTTTATGGTGATATGTATTTAGGCAAGTGTTATGCTAGGTACTCGACTAGTGGGGCTCACGATTACGCCCAATCCAACGGTGAGGATTTTACCATTTTGGAGGAAAAAAATTTCGAAAGACAAAACAAAACTCTTCTAGAAGACTGGTCCCTGCAGCACCCATTCCGCGCCATGTGAAGTCTGGGTCTATTTCAACAATCAATAAAAAAGTTCGAATTTAAAATAAAATTTTTATGGAAGAGATAACTTTTATTTTTATTTTAAATATGAGCAAATTAAAAATACTTTTGAACTGTTTGAATAAACTCTACATCTTGTAGCGTGGATGAGGCACTATAGAGACCCGGATTCGAAAGTACTAGAATAGAGTTAAGAATGCAAACTATATAATCTATTTATCTATTTTTTTGTTTTTCAGTGTCATTGTCTTAACGATTTTTTGGTTTTTTCTCTGTTCAAAATTTTATTTTGTGTTGTATCATTTTTTCGTCAAACTTTTTGTAATTATAAGTTTGTCTCGTAAAAGTCATAATTTTATTTCCGATTGGTTTTACTATGACAAACTCCTAACGTATATTTGGAATTGAGTGATTTTTTACTATTTTACAATACTCCTTTTTGTCTTTATCCACATGAATTTACATTGGGGAACTTATTATCACTAAACTTTGTTTTGTAAATTAATTGGATCTAATGAAAATTTTTGGCATACTACTAGCTAATTAGTAAATTCTTTTAAACAATTTCTGATATTCTTTTCGACTGTTCTTACAAATGCAGGTTCATCTCATACTGAAGGGGAAAAGACATTTGCGCTTATCATTGGACTATTAGCTGCCATAGCTCTGCTCATCATTTTCCTAACTTTCATGAGAAAGATTTTTGGAGGAACAGGTAAAAGTTCTTTTATTTCTAATTCTAATTAACAACCTTTTTTTCTAAATTATATTGAGTAAAGATTTCTAATATGCTGATCACGAGGACCCTTTCACTTTGTCAGTGCACCTAAATTTCAATTGATCGGACATCGATATGTGACGCCTAATCAGATTATATAGCTAGCTCCCTTTAAAAAAAATAAGGATGGTCTATATATTTTGCTTAAGTCGTTAAGCTATCGATGTTCAATCATCTCAAATTTCGGCAAGAACGGTATTTTGGACGAGTCCTACGATAATAATAGTAATGGCTAAGATCATCAGGGTAGGTAGAACGAATGGCATAATTTATTTGGGATGATTAAGGACCGTAGAGAATCCGACTGCTTTCTTCTAATTCCCCTTTAGACAATTTTTTATCCTGCATTTGATTCAGTTCTGCAATTAATTTAGTTGATTCATTTTCGTTTCTTTTGCTTTTTGCAGGAAAATAAACAACAGCTTAATGCAAAATTAAGATTAGCTTGATCAGCCACCTTTTTATGTCCATCATTTGCTTTTGGGTATCTCTTTTTGTGTTACTTTTTTCTTTTCCATGCATGATGTCAACTTGGCTTTTCTCTCTTTACCCTTTTCCTTTATTTTTTTTGGAGTTTTTTCCTTTATGATTATTCCCCAAAAGTAATTGTGAAAAAAACATAGAAGGATATGATCATCATGTGTCATTGGGGAATAAAAAGGAGGGAAAAAAAAAAAGATAGGGTAAAGATTCCACTCTCCCTTCCACTCAACAAAGTTATGTTGTCTTATAATGTGAAGAAAATGGCATAATTCTTTTTGTGAAGTTGTGGTATATATCACGGAAGCAGGGGCTCTGCTGTCAGAAAGGGCCAGCAGGCCCTGCTGACCAATAAAACTGCGTCGTTTGCTTACATTGAAGGGGACTCAATTGCTGCCCAAACGGTGTCCTCTTTATTGTAAGCAAACGACGCCATTTTACGGGTCAACAGGGTCTGCTGGCCCTTTCGGACAGCAGAGCCCCTTCTTCGTGTACTATTCCTTGGAGATGCTTAATTTCTTATATGTGTTTCTTTTCCTTTTTTATTAAAACAATTCTAATATTTCATTTACCAAGTTGTAAGATAATTAACCATACGCTTAACATAGTCTGCGCGCGAGCCAATATATTTTTTTTTATGTGGTCGTGACATGAAGCCATGCAATATTGTTATCCATGCATGAATTTTCCCACTATTGATTGGTAAGTAATCGTTTTTTGGACATAGACGAGTTCAAGTCACAAGAATCAACTTAAGTCTGTTGTACTTGGAAACGTTTGTACACCAAGTAGACAGTGTCTAAAAAGTACTACTCTAGTTAACTCCCGAAAAAATGTTTTTAGTAGTATAAAATATCATTGGGAAAATACTGCAAATGATGCTAAAATTGTACTATCAATTAAATCTCAGAGTACGATTTAAAATCACTGATGTTGCGTCGGCGCGCGAGCTTTAATTTGCAACTTTGATCTTTTTATTTATTTTTTCTTTATTAGACAATAATGCAAACGAAAAGTGTAGTGGATTACATGTTAGTAGCATATATATAATGTGATTAAAGAAACTTTTTCTTTCTAGTGTAAAGAAGAATTATACAGTATATTCTGTGACTCATTATCATAACTTTTTGCTAAGCAGTTCATAATTATAAAGTGAAAAGGGTACTTACTAGATCAATAAAGATTCAATTTAAAAAAGAGATTAAAAGGCTTAACACTAATTACTAACTTCTTAAAACAAAAATGGTTAATTACATATTGATCACAACTTTATGCTCGAACAAATGGATATCGATATATTGTATATATCGTCGCAGTCGTAAATTAAAATTGATTGGGGACCTTTCATGGCTTAATCAGATAAATTGCATGTTGGGTGCGTTTGATTTTCACCTTAGAAAAGCAGTATTGAGTAGAATTCCGGCAAGAGCCCCGACAAGACTCTTAGAAGCATTAGGCTACCCAGCCAGGGTTTGGCCGGAATAGCCTCATATGCATAAGTAAGCAAAGAAGAGAAAAACAGGGATTTAGTACTACTCCCCCTTCATATTATGTAACTCTTCATATGGTGGACTAGATGGGTGATTATTTAATTCTTTCTCGATTTATAAGGTGGCACAAGCAATGTTTTGAAACCCAAAAAACTGGAGGCAAATCAGAAAGGTGATTGGGTGGACGGATCACCGGTGAGCAACGGTAATGTCATAATTACGTATATATAACACCATATTAATAATTATGGATCTTGAATGAGTAATTACGTAAGTTTTATATAGATTTTAAAATTAAAATATTCAGTTGTTTAGGATTTTGTGATCTATAGTAAATGAAAAGTCTGACTGCATGTTTTAAAGTTTACTTCTCTAGTCCCACATCGGAAAAATGGGAGAAAAACTTACCCATTTGAAGCATTCATTGTGCAAGAAAGGCCTTTTTTAGTGGTTTGTCCAGTCTGTGGACCCTTTTTATTAGCGGTTTGTCCGGTTTGTGGACTTCCACTTTGCCCCCAAGGGATTCTTGCTTTTTGATGTTTAGGCGTTTTTGCCTTCCGGATTAATGAATCTTCTCTCTTTTGACATAAAATAAATAAATATGTGGGCTTAACTATGTTACAGTACTGGGTGCCACTTGGCACTAGAAAACCCATTTGGCTCTCCCATTTTGTTGGGTTTTTACGAGAAAATTTTGGGTGCAAATAGGGTATAGGTGACGTGGTGCCCCTTCGGCACATCCGAGCCGTCCAAAAATGCATCGGATGGCTCGGATGAAAACACACTTTTTCTTTTCTTTTTTTTTTTTTTTTAATGACGACACTTTCAATCTGGACCGTTATCGATTGCGCATTGTTTAGAGAAGTACCCTCCCGTACCCAAAATTTTCTCGGGTTTTTACAGGTTTAGTTGGATTAATGTTTTCAAAAGTGCCCATGGAAGCATTCCAATCTCAAAGGCCCATATTCCTTAATTCCACGAATCCTAAATAGTGGATTAATGTTTTCAAAAAGTGGCCATATTGGGCCTCAAAGGATTAGTAGTTTGAATTTGATCCCTCTTAAATATTCAGGTTGTATGATTGCCGTTATTTGGGTTACTTAATTCGACCTCTACCGCTCTACGTGTAAGTATGTGAAACAGCGGGAAGAGATGTAGGAATTATTTCGAGGTGCATGCAAGCTGGCCGAGACATCGTAGATTGTCGGAAAAATCGTAGTAATAAAGACAATTACATGCGGCTGGAGCAACGGGATCAATCAACTCAGCAAACAAAGACGCGCCATTTCAAGCTAGAAACAGGGCGAGGAAGTATATCCAAGGCCCGTTTTGTAACCAAGCCCCAACCAAATTCATTTTCTAGGCCCAGAACTTAGCCCACCTTTCAAAGGACTACTCTTGTAGGATCTTGGTGCAACATATGCTATTTATCTTATTCTTAACATCACTCCGACGAAAAGTTCTTCAATATTCCAAGAGCAATGTTATTCCTCTCGGTCTCGCCCAAACTGTGAGGGACCCACATGCATGCGAGAGGAAAACATTGATGGTGTGGACGCCAAATAATATCTCAGCGTAGACCATAATTTAAAGTCCATCTACATTGTGGCTATTTCGGTCCAAACCCATGACTGTAGTCCCGACACGTGGTAGAAATGAAGTCACACCCCCTCATGGCTGAGATTTTTGACAAATACAAAAGCCTCTCATGAGATTTAAAAATCACAATTATCTCCCTTACTTTACAAACTATTGTTTAAATTCCCCCAATCTGTTAAGTGGACCCTAATGTTGTTAATTTTTATCGCTAAATCACTGAAACGGCCCTTAAATATTAGATGAGCTACACAATCAAATCTTCTTGTTCTATTTTGCTTCTAACTGGATTTTTTAATGTTCAAATCAAATTAAATAATTATAATTTTATCAATTTTGGTTAATTCTTAAAACATCTTATATTTTGATAGAAATTATTTTTTGTATCTATTTATATGTTTTATTTCATATATCTTGGTCTTTTTCATTTTCAATATGCTTTTTATCACACTAATGCACTTGTATATATCTAAGCCCAACATAACTATAAAAAAAAATCTCATTATTACCAGTAGGTAATTTTTTTATAGGGGTGGGAATTTTCGACATGACACGAGAACACGACCCGAACCCGACACAAAGTTAGCGGGTTAGGGTAACTATTTCTGACACGAAATACGAATATGACACGAGATGATAACACGAAAAGTTAAATAGGTCGAGTTATGGTTGAGAGAATTCTAACACAAACATGAGATAACATGACAAACACGACACGAACACGAGAATTTATGGAGAGACACGATAATACGACAGGAAGGTAGCGGGTTAGGATCGGCTATTTCTGACACGAAACACGAATATGACATAGCACGATAACACGAAAAACTAAACAGGTCGGGTTAGGGTTGAAAGGATTCTAACACGAACACGAGATGACATAACATGAATACGACACAACACGACATGGCACGATGCCCACCCCTAATTTTTAAGAAGAATAAAAAATTTAAAATCGTATATTAAGGGTATTTTTCATTTAACAATAAAATCTAGCAGCGTTAGTGTCAACTTAACATATTGGGGGAATCTACACAATAGTTATAAAGTAAGGGATGTTAGTGTAATTTTTAGAGCTTCAAGGAATGTTTCTGCATTTGTTAGAAACCTCAAGGGCGGTAAGTGAAATTTATTCTTTCTGAAATGTCATCTTCATCTGAATGGGTAGTACTTTTGTCAAACATTTGTACTAAGAATATCCTCCCTCCGTCCCAATTTATTGTGTATATTTTCTTTTTTGGACGTCTAAAAAATTATCTATATCTTTTAATCTATAATCTTTTTTATAGTTAATATGGATCTTGTTAGATAGATCTCAATTAATTTTTTTTAACAAAGATTTCAAAATCGTAAAAAATATTATAGAATATGAAATATAAATAATTTTTTGAAAAGTTCCAAAAAAAATGAAAACATGCGCAACAAATTGGGACGGAGGGAGTCATATTTATTGATAATGATTTGCCCTCATCTACAAACGAGAAAGGAGGCTAGTGGGGACCATTATTAATCGAAAAGGAGGCGGACGACCCAATCAAAACATGGGCCCTCTTTGGATGGTTATGGGTTTGGCAAATTCACGGTTTGGTCTAAAATATTGGACAGCTGTTGGCAGGCAACAAAGTTAAGTCGTTGTCTTTCCTTTGTCAACACTCAACAGACACGACCCAAAAAAAGGCCCCAAAAAAGGGAACATAATTCCCTGGGTGTTGGAACACCCGCTCAGTGATATCCCAACACTTTTGTTCACCACATATTCATAATTTCATACGAGCTCCAGTATAACGTGTAGTGGATAAGGATTTTACATATTGGTGCCTTAAGAGTAGGGGCGGCTTCAGAATTTGAATCCAGCGGTAACAAAAATATACAAAAGATTAATGACAAAAAGTTCTACACACTGGTAAAATCTACTAGGTCTTTTTCCAGAAAACCAACTATATATTTCTATGCAAAATTTCTTTGGCTGGATATATTTTAATTTTGGTAGACTATACCATTAAGTTATTCACAAATTTAATTGGACAGTTAATTATGAAATAATTTTTGCACTCTATTTTTAAATAGTTGCACTCAAGAATTTGGTCTTCAATGCCTAAAGTACAAATCATTACCCTTATTTATTTCGCTCTATAGGAGCTGTCCAGTGCTCACAATGCTAAAGAAAAAAAAATCAAATTATGCATAAAAATCAAAACTTTTATAGTGTGTTTTTCGAAGAGAGTTCGCTTAAGCCCTTTGGATTGATAGCGGAGCCACCCCGGTTCAAAAATAGTAAAAAAATAAAGACTTAATTCAATTCTCCAGTGATCTTAAATGAAAAACTTTGAGATGTTTTTTTTCCTTTTCATAAATCAGTATTTTTTTTATCATGTGTTTAAAAAATCAAATTGTTTGGATACCGAGGTGCTAATATATTTTTTTAAAAAATACTATCACAGATGGCCAAGCCGAAATGCATATACTCTTTTCTAACAATTCATACATATATTGTCAAAGAGTCCTGCTTCTTTTCGCTTCCATTTTGAAAAAATTATATAGATCCCTGGAACACCGTCACGTGGTGGTTTTGCCTCTCTCTGATCACCACATTTACATGTGAAGCTTAAGACTAAATATATACAGTATATTGTTTTGGTATGTGAGAAGTTCAAGACTATATAGGCCCACATGAATGTTCGTTGCTCCGAGGATCTTGTAGTACAGCAGTGTCTTATAGAGTTGTAGTGTTCGGTCTGAACATCTTAAGTGTTTTCAACCGCCTAGATTATTTTACCGGTGAAATAAATATCCTATGAAATTGTGTATTTTATGGAACATATATATTTGGTTTACGAGGCATTGATCATAGGACCCAGCTCTAGTCTCCATCTTTACAATTTGGTAATTCTCTGGACTGTAGTGGCTTCCCTCGAGACCATGCAATCGTAATTCGTTACCATTCCTTCCTATTGTAGCCCAATGATAAGATCATCCCAGCCATGAGCAGACATAGCCATGTGAACAAATGGTATTTGTGGAAGAATAAAGGAACGTTTTGTGACTTTGGCTTTTTGTTCCACAAATGTGTTTTGCGCGGTGCTATGCGCAGTCTTTATCTTTCCCTCAGCCGATCGATCGTGTTTTGTTTTGGACGATCAGGATGTGTTTCAATTTTTTACCGGTAAAAAAAAATCAAAATTAAATTAAAATTGTCGAACGCATCAGGACCGTCCAAAACATGATCGAACGGCTGAGAGGTGCACAACATCCCCCGGTCCTCAAAAATGCCCAAAAGGGCTACAAACGCTAATTCGGAGCCCATAGAAAGAAGGGATCGATCCAAGTAGGGAACGAACAAACTGCAACTTCAAGGTTATATTCCATGGATGGGGGAGAATGCACTGAGTCCAGAAAACAAAATCCTCACAGGGTAGCGGAACTTCCTTACAGGGAAGACGGATCCCACGCAGGGATAGAAGAACTCCAATCGGAGCCAAAATTTGTACTTTTACAGGAGCCCGAATCGCATGTATTTTGTATTTATAACAAGGTTATCTTTCTTATACGTCAAGACATGCATGTATGTCCAAAGAAAATGAAAAATAGATTCTACATGTACATATTATTTAATCTCAAAAGTTGACCTAGTGGTCAAGAATTGTGATTTAAAAGTTTACTATCTCTTAAAGTCATAGGTTCGAAACATGCTATGAACTCTTTTGGGCTAGTTCATACAGGTTTGGCTAGTTCATACAGGTTTTGCTCTAACTTTAATTAGCTCCCACTAATGGCCGTTGTTAGTCCCCCATATTATTAGAGGTAATTTTTTATTTATTTTGAACATAATATAAATGACTCAGGGAAAACAATATTAAAAAAATCAAAATACTATGCGCGCATAAGATATAAAATTTGTGTAATCAAGCTACTAATAGATGTGACTGGCTTGCCACAAAATACAACCGTACGTGAAAGGCAGTTGGCTTATTTTGTTTTGTCTTTATTTAATTCCTTTTCTATATTGGTTTGTTTTGCGTTAATTTTTTAAGTATTATTGGTTCGACTCGACGAAAGAAATTAGAAAAGCAAAAAATTACAATCGGAACTCAAAATTTTTTGAATAGAGACAAAAATAAGCAAAGAAGACATATTTATTGTAATAATTTTTTTTATTATTTTTAATGATCAATTTTTACTTTTCGATTACTCTCGTTCAGGTGAACCATTAATCTGAAAAAAAATTGAATTGACGCGAAACTGGAAAATACAAACAAAAATTTCATAATGACCAAGAAAAAGTCAAATGACTTATTTATTGTAATAATTTCTTGCTAGCGACTGTAATTCGTTTGGATATTTCAATGCAATAAATGCCTTTCGAGAAAAAGAAGAGAGGGCAGTTGAAAAAATTAAGAAGAAGAAGAAAGAAAGTCAGCTACCGGTTGGCATCCGACGTCGGTGTTAATTCCTTTGTCACCGACCAAACCCCCCACTTTATTACTACGACATTTCATCCCACTCCTATGATAGAAACTAGTAAGCATGTTCTGCATCCACATATTGGAATCAGGATTTAAATTCGGGAGTGACGCTGTTTATGGCAAGCAAATCCGCTGTCCCGAACCCCCAGTTCCAACTCCCTGTCCTTTCCATCCGAGCCGTCTATCCGTGCAATCAACGGCTTGGATTCCATCTCATCCCAAACAAATCTGAGCCAAACATGTTCATCTACAAATCTGAGTTGTCGATTGCTCACATGGACGGCTCGGATGGACGGGACACGGAGTTGAGACAGGATTTTCGGGACAGCAGATCCGCAACCCTGTTTATGATATTTAAATTTTGCATTCTTGTTAGAAAAGTCATGCTTTGTCATGTGATTCATTAATTTTTTGTTAAAACAAAAATAAAGACTTGATTCAATTTTCTAGTGGTCTTAAATAAAAATATTTGAGATAATTGTTTTTCATAATTTGGACCTTTCATCTTTTAAATAGCTAGTTTGTCAAGATTTATGTGAAAAAACCAAGTTGTTTGGGATACCAAGGTGACTAATATATTAAAGTAAATTTTTTTTTTTATCACAGATGGCTAGGCCAAAATGCATGTATTTTTTGGGGAAAGGATTTTCACTTCCCTTTTTTATCCTCCAAACATTAATTCTTCTTTTTTTTTTTTTTTTTGTCTTTATTCACCTTGAAATTACCAAATTAGCATTACCTCATAAGTCACTTTTTCCATACGAAGGGCAATTTGGTACCTCATGAGTCAAGGTTGGAACCGAATCAGACCTTCATTATGTATCTTGATTAGGTAGGTTAATCGTTTTTTCAAGTATAAGTCATTCTTTTGCGTCTATAATCTAGAAGAAATTTCTTTTGGTTGGAAGTCTTTCGTATATTACTATAATTATAATTATAGGATCCAATACACAATTTAAATCTTTTCTTACTCCACCTTCCAGAATCACAATTTCCTTTAATCCCAAGCAAACCCTAATTACTATAATTATAGTTATGGTTCGATTGTCAAGTATTTTGTAGAACATATTTGGTTTCAAATCTTAATAAAATTCCTCTGAGTTATTTGATGCTCTTAATTTTAAATAATTTTACGAATTCATCTTTTGTGAAAAAAGTGTTTGGATGTTAATTGGGTAGAACTGGAATCGAACCAAAACCGGTCCGGTCATGCGGTTTGAATCTGGACATGTTCTACACACATATCGGTTCAATTTTGGTTCTTAATTTTCTGGAATCATTCGAAATGACGAGGTTATTGAATTTTTGAAAAACTATACCAATCCGAATCATGTACACCCCTAGTTTTTGACTCGGCTCCAGTCTCCCATCTGTCCAATAATTTGGTAAGTCTTTGGACTGTAGTGGCTCCCCTCGAGACCATGTAATCGTACGCCATTCCTATTGAAGCCCGCTGATAAGGTCATCCCAGCCTATTGGTGTTTGATAGAGCTGCTTGCCTGCTTTTTAATCCGTAGCAAGCGCCACAAAATAAACGGTTTTTGATGATTTTTGTGAGTGTCGATAGAGTCACAAGAATGGGGGCCGCTGTGCCTTGTGGTTGTGCCTGGAAAACGGACATCGATCGAATAGTATGATATGAATTGTTCATTATGTAGAATTTGACACATAGAATAAACTTGAACAAAATCAAGTTAATTGAATTTCGGGAACTTGGTGAACGAACAACATTTTGTCCACAGTATAAAGTTTTCATTCATATATAACTGCTAAAAAATAATGAGGTTCGTTGACTGAATTACCGGAATCCGATCGATTTAACTTTTTAGAAATTTTCTCTTCGCGTCAATATCTACCTACATAATAAACAGTTCAGATCAGGGGCGGTACCGAGGGGGTGCTAGGGGGAACCCCGGCCTCTGCACAACTCCAAGTTTTTTCACATATTATACTAGTTTTTCAGGTTAATTAAGAAAAATTCTACGGATTGGCCCTGCAAGTCCCTTGAGTGAAAAAAACTCTTGAAATTTCTATTTGTGTGGGGTCAAAACTCCTAAAGTTTCAAGTAATCAATCTTTTTTTAGGTTACTTATACAGTATAAGATTTAACTGTGGCTATGCACATGCACACAATATCGTCTCTTATTCGGACCTCGCAAGTATCGATAAATACTTACAAAATATATATATTTATGAATATGAAAATACACCTGATTCGGTCTCTACTTAACTCTAATTCTGCGTCCGCCACTGATTCAGATCATATTTTCGAGCTCGAGACAATGCCCGTTTAATGGGCACAACTACCCTGGTGTTCCACTAGGTTTTCCTTTCCACAGTTGTCCTTCCTAGCTGAGTCCTTGATCATAACCTGCAGAAAGCAAGATGTCCATTCTTTTCATGTAATGGAGGAGGGCCACTGGGCCAGACATCTTTTCTACCTTTTTTTTTCTTTTTTTTTCTTTCAAGAAGTAGACACCTTTCGTAGATTATGACCACCCTTTTGCCCTGTTTTCTTTTCTCCTTTTGGTTAATTCAATGATACATAACACAAAATGCAACTTAATTGAGAATGATTTTTCTCGGTGATTAAAGAAAATGTAGTCTTCGAAACTTATGTATCAGGTGACAAAAAAGGGATTAATTGCAACTTCTTCAAAAAAAAAATTAAGCGAATTCAAAACTAGGTGAATTCGGGTGTTTGTTAGTGTTGCAGCTCTACTCATCACTTCTATCTCTAAATAAAATGTGCCAAACTTAATCAAATTTCGGTCTATAATTAAAGTTTTGTCGAAAAAACACTAAAAATGCTAAAAGTACTAATTTTAACAAATTCCATTTTGATGTTCTTTAGACTTTAATTATTCATGATTAACTTGTATTTGATGTTTTTAATGATTGAAACATTAACTTTTGATATGTAATTGTATTTTGATTAACTTTGTTGATGTTCCAACATATTAAAAGAATCAATTGAGTTCTTGAACATTTGGTCAGATAATAAAAAGAAAAAGTTCTGCATTCCTTTTATTTATGGATTCTCATATTTCCTTTATTTCTTTATCTTTCTTTATCTTTAATTTGCATAATTTATTTCCTTATTTAAAGTCCTTGTAACGAGAGATAGTTCCATGCCTATGGGGTACCCCCATGCAGTGACGGACTTAGAAATTTCACATAGTGAGGGCACCATATGGACAACAATCAGGAAAATGAATTTCTATAATAAAGCATGATGAGGTAATAATAAACCTAGACATTCCTTACCAACCACAGATGTTTAGAATGCATATTTATTGAAAATATATATAAAAAAAAAAAGCATGGAAACTTAAAAATTCAACAATTTTT
The DNA here is from genome assembly GCA_016920895.1 of Vaccinium myrtillus. Classification (NCBI taxonomy): domain Eukaryota; kingdom Viridiplantae; phylum Streptophyta; class Magnoliopsida; order Ericales; family Ericaceae; genus Vaccinium; species Vaccinium myrtillus. The sequence goes on along the minus strand of CM029273.1, from coordinate 35,701,353 downwards.
AATACTTGCAATTGACCTCCATGAGAGTTTCCAAGATGAGATGGTGAGATAATTTGATCAATGACTTTCTTATCAAATTATCAACTCACATCATAGAGCGAGAGATGAGGCTAATTGTCATATATGCGCGAGGTTCAAATTTACGGATTCGCACCTCTTGCGGTTTATTAATAAAATATGTTCGGTTTGCTATTCAAAATATTTAAAAGGAACCTTTTATTAATAAAATATGTTTTGTTTATTCTTCTCCGTTCTACATCTGGCCTTGTCCAGAATTTTTTGGTACCTCTCGACATGAACCACGACTTCTAACAATTAATTTCTACTAACTCATAGAGTACTAGCTCACGAAATCCACATCAACATGTGATGGTGGATAGGATTGCGATGCCAGTGGCCCGAAATAATTTTGCCTTTATAAACTTTTTCTTTTATAACGCCCAATGACCCAAGGTTTGGAATAGTTGGCCTCCATTAGATTCGAACATGCGATCTCGTGATAAAACACTTATCACTTTCTCATACCCGCCAACCCTTGGTTATTTTCCCTTTGTAAAGTGGACTCTAGTTTCAATAAAGGTCCTATCCACCTGCTGGCACTTTTAAAACCTTTTTTTTGTTGGTCCCAATAGAAAAAAAATCTCGCAAGTACTCCAACAAGATCAAGCCACAAGGGAAAATAAAATAATCAAATTTTTATATTTCGTTCGATTCAATTCATCCCAATATCAAGGACAAACAATATTTTGTGGTTTTTTTTAGAAACAAACAAACGTTAATTTATGTGTATCCATTAGATTTGTTTGCGTGATTGACTCCACAGTGGTAACCAAAATAATCAGCTTTAATGATAAACGTCAAGGCCAAGTTTAGTTTCAACCTAATCACATGCTTTATTATTATTTTTTTTCACTAGAAACAAACATTTTATTACGGGAAAGAAGGGCATAAAGCCTTAATATCTTCAAGAGTTAGCAAGGAAAGCCATTGTGGAATGTCTAGCCACAGAATGGGCTATCCTGCTACAATCACGTTTAGCATGAGTAAAGGAACAAGATGAGAAAAAAAGAGACAAGATGAAGACAATCTAAAATAATTTATTAGATTTGTGGTTCCCGACGGAGAAAATGAAAAGGTACTACAAGAGACGAGACAATCATCAAAGACGAAAAAATTGTTCAAATAATAATTTATTCTCTTTCGATCGTTTTTTTTCTCTAGAAATTTGTACGACTTTTATCCATGTTTGTATGTTCTTTTATTTCTCTCGTAAAGACCAACTCCTGTTTTTTGGCCTGAAATTTTTGTGACGAACACCATGTGTTTGTTTAAACAGATTATGTCACGCCCTCGAAATTCAAGGAATAATACAATAAGAAATTCAACGTGGACGGTCAACAAGTCTACGGGCCACGTCAAATTCCAAGTTTAGTAATCAAAGTCAAAGTCAAAGGGTACAATAGTCTATGGTTACCCATTCCCTAAACTGAAATACACGATTCTTAAAGTTATTACAGATCCAAGTCAAAAGATTTAATATGAATAAGTTACAAAATCATCTCTTCAATAGTCTATGCGTTCACTTCATGCACTTCCAAGTCAAGCTCCGTACTGGGTACCTGAAAAATGATATGTTGAGCTCACTAGCCCAGTAGAGAAACGTCTACCAAAAACTAAACACAATGAAATGTAGATGCGAGATGAGACATGAGGATGAAAGCTAAATAAGATAGTCAAGAGTTTAAAGGAGTCCTATGAGACACACATAAGTTTATAAATCCCTTGTTATCACTCAAGTGTGTCCAATACGCACCCGACACATGTTCTCTCTCGTAAGTGTCCAATTCGTTTGGTGTGCCATGTCAACCGTTTGTTTAAATTAGATCTTTAGAAATTTCTCGCGACACGTCCATAGGACGGCCCAAGTATCATTCCGGGCTATCTTTCGACCCCTTATAATCTTCCCCTTGGCCAAGGCATAATTCCTCGCGACACGCCCATAGGACGGCCCAAGTATCATTCCGGGTTACCTTTCGGCCCCGTATCACAAGTTTCAAGTTCTCATTTCAGTTCACGTTCATTGGTTTTGCACAAGTGTCATCATGTCACTCCCAACCTCGGTTCATCATTCAAGTTCACGCATTTCGTCAAAGTCGCCTAATTCGCACATAACAAGTGTATAGTCACGTGGGTGTCGCATTAAAAATCAATCCAAGTCACCAATTACGCAAGGATAGGTTAGGGACAAGTTATTCAACGGGTTTTGAGGTATAAGAGATGATTATGCCAAATATTAACACGAACAAGCGGCCGAAATCGACAAAAACAAGTCTTGGTGAGGTGAAGGGGGGAGTGGATTGATCCACTGTGGGAGTGGATCGATCCAGAACAAGAGTGGATTGATCCACTGTGATTTAAAACACCATCAAAAGGTTTTGGATCGATCCAACTCAAAAGTGGATCGATCCAGAGGCCATTTCGAGCAGATTTTTTTTACAGCAAAGCAAGGGGATTTGTAATGGGCTCCAAACCAAACATGTTTATGATAAAAAAATCAACACCACAAGCTACAAGAGGGTATTGCAACAACTAGTTTACGTAGGACAACAACAACAAGCATTAATCAACCTTCAATCAAATCCATGGAACTAGAAAATGGGTTTTTCAAGAACATAAGAAGGATTGATCAAAGATGAGTATAATCTACACATCACACACTTTAAAACACTTAGTAATGGTAGAAATTCCCCTACCTCAATGTACAGAAGCTTGGAATCAAAGTGAGAGTAGAACCCTAGCTTATCCTTGCTACCCCAACCGGAATATGAGCTTCTGGAGCGAAATAGATGCAACCCAAGCTTCCAAAAACGCGTAGGAGGCTTGTGTGAGCAAGAATCTTGAAGGAGTTTGGGATTTGAAGTGGGATTTGAGGTGGAGGTAGAAGAATTTTGGAGAGGAGCAAGAGGGAGAGAACACCGGTGGTTTTTAGAGAGAGAGAGAGAGAGGTGTTATGTTTGAAAAAAAATCAGCCATATAACTTGTATATACACCCTCCTTTATGCTCTTACACCCCTAAGTTTCAAATGCATTTTAAAAATAACCCCAAGCATATACTATCATCAAATTGACCCGCTTTACTCTAATTTCAATTCCTCACAATTTCCCAACTTTATTTTAAAAAAATAATAATTAAAATTTACGGGGCTCTACAGATTAAGTTTAAACCATAGAACTAAAAAGGGAAAGATTTGTTGTCCAAATTCCGACATGGGACTTGGAGCATGTTAGATGTGGCGATATAATTTTTTGGGAAACATGTATACTAATCATATATGATTGTGTATCATATGCGTTCCTTAAATCGCTCAATTTCATAATATTTTTGTGTAAAACTTGTAAAAGTTTTTTATGATGTTTGTAACATTGGTACAAAGATTCATAAATTTGCAAAGGAATTCGTAATATTTATTTAAAAGTTCTTAACAAGGTCAATATCCATAACATAGAAATGTTATGAATCCAAAATATTTGCTACTATGGATTTATGTAGACATGTTATGAACTGTTATACATAATTAATGTATTCAATGCTAATATGTTGTATTTTGAATGCAAAATGTTATGAATTTCAGGGAACGGGGGATGGTGCTCATGGATGCTGGGCCGATCATGGTCGTCTGTGGTCGGTTCAGATCTGTTCGGTAGCGGACAATTCAAATTTGTTTGAATAAGATGTGATCTGAGCCATCCATGACCGACTACGGACGACCGTGATCCGCCAGCATTCATCCTGTCCTCAAAGGGATCAGGCGTTTCAAAAAGTGCATGATGTACCAGAGGCGGCTCTAAGAAGAGCCGAGGGTGGTCACTCGAACACCCTGAAAAAAATAATTTTTTTAGAAATACATGTAAAAATTTATTTATTTTTTAATTTTTGTCATTTTGAACGCCCTAACCAAAATATTTGAACACTCTACCCAAAATGTTTGAACACATTACCCAAAAATTTTGAACGCCTAATCCTAATGACGGAATTCACCATGCACTATTTGATAATCCATTAGAGAATAGTATAAATTGGATATTTGAGAATTTGGGTGTTTCTTTGTCTCAACACATTTAGCTCAAAGAGATAAGAACACTTTTAACTATCTCTCTTTAATCTATTTATACTTATTCCAAGTGATTACTCATTACATTATAAAATATAGATCAATAATTTAAAATATGCGCGCTATCTTTTTTGTGAAACACTTTAATATATATGCACAGAGGGTATATAGACACAATAGATTTGGATTATTACATAGGTCATTCATAGGTTTGATTCTTTTTTAATTTTTGTTTGGTAGTTGGAACCATGGACAAGTTTGTGATAATAAATTCTAGAATGGTGCAAGAGTCATTTCCTATTGAAACTTTTTTGATGATAGCAACCCCTAAAACTCGTCGAAGCGAAGCCGTATTGACTTGGAATTGTTGTTTTTTCGGTAGCATTGTTGTATTAGTAGAATTTTTATTTTTATTTATATATGTACAGTTATGATTTCTAAAGGACATTGGTTTTGCCCAGTTTATGTGTGTGGCGAGGCGTAAATAGACCCTGAGATTAGTGGCAACAATGTTTTAATTTAACAAAAAAAAAAAAAGAAATACAATGTTAAATGTGTTAAAAGAAATACGAACATCATTTTTGCCATCCTTTTTAAATTTCTTGCACGAAGGTGTTAAATGTGTTATGCTCTCACAGCTATCGTGTCTGACCACACAGTTTTTGCAATAATAAATCCAATGCAGGACTCATAAATTGAATGGTTTGGATTAACCGTTGTAAGCCTACAAAAGATCCACGAAGGCCCAAAATTGGATGGGACTGAATGGATCAGGACTAGAGAGTAGTCTTTCCCTGTCGAATGACACCATTTTCTCATACCTTTCCTTATGTGTGTGAAATACGGTTTAGAAAGATCAATCCCTAGTCTATTCTCTCTCTGTCAGTAAATGCAAGTGGAAGAGGGTGGGATGGAAACAGCCAAACGGGTCATAGCCCAACTCAAGTCTTCGTCTTTTCACAATAAAATTGCTCAATTTAGATTCCTTCTCCTTTACACATGAGTGCGCGCAGGATAATCTAGACCACCCAGTTATATTAAAAATGATTTCTAGTGGACCGTAGTAGTATTTCTGAACACCCTCAAGAGAATTCGTGGAGCTGCCACTAGTGCAAAAGACTCGTGGATCAAAAAAAAAAAAATAGTACAAAGGACACGCCGGTCCTTCCGGGGTTACATCTTGAGTAATCAACCTTAACTTCCAAAGAAAAAAAGGTCAGGACCACAATACAGGACCCCAAAAGCCAAGTCTATGGTCTCTGTCTTCAAGTTAAAACTTCTCTTCTCCTCCATCCACGTCATGTTTAGTATCCACAAGTACTTGAAAGGTATAGATGTATATAAAACAAACTTCCTACTGTAAATTCAAATCTAGCACTAATACAAGTTGAAAAATTATGTTCTTCCGAACTGCCGTGTAGTATGAGTTTGTGGCAACAATGTTTTGATTTAACAAAAAAAAAAAAGTTGGACGCACGAACATCATTTTTGCCATCCTTTTTAAATTTCTTGCACGAAGGTGTTAAATGTGTTACTCACAGCTATCGTGTCTGACGACATAGTTTTTGCAATAATAATATCCAATCCAGGACTCATAAATTGAATGGTTTGGATTAACCGTTGTAAGCCTACAAAAGATCCACGAAGGCCCAAATTTGGATGGGACTGGATGGATTAGGACTAGAGAGAAGCCTTTCCCTGTCTAATGACACCATTTTCTCATACCTTTCCTTATGTGTGTGAAATACGGTTTAGAAAGATCAATCCCTAGTCTATTCTCTCCCTGTCAGTAAATGCAAGTGGAAAATGGTGGGATGGAAACAACCAAACAGGTCATAACCTAACTCAAGTCTTCGTCTTTTCACAACAAAATTGCTCAATTTAGATTCATTCCTCTTTACACATGAGTGCGCGCAGGATAGTCCGGACCACCCAGTTATATAAAAAATGATTTCTATAGGATCGTAGTAGAATTTCTGAACACCCTCAAGAGAATTCCTGGAGCCACCACTATGATGTACGCATCTAAATAGGAGAAGCATAACGTACTTTTCTGATATTTCATACTTATAAGGAAGTTCATCCATTTGGGTGATTTGAGACCAACAATGGTAGTCAGATAATATTTCTTATCAATTGTTTTGAATGTGTTTTGTATTTCTCGGATACATATTTTACATTTTGAAAATGTCGTTTTATATTTGGATTTAAAACCTGGAATTCAATGCCGTCACAAGAGTCAAACCGGTTATTGCTATAAGAAAATTTCAAGTGGTCTGGTTAATGATGCTTAATTTAGGGCCACATAGCCAAAACTCTAAAACATTTGACATTTTTAAAGGGAAGGACAATGAACTTTTGCAATCAAACATAAAAATAAAAAATATTTGACATTTTTAAAGGGAAGGACAAAGAACTTTTGCAATCGAACATAAAGACTAAAAATATTAGTGAGATGTCACTAATTTTTAAAAATTCTAATTTCGAACATAAAATTAAAAAAAACTCCCCCCAGCTCTGGCTGAACACCACCCCACCTTTAGCCGACCACTTCCGGCTACAAAAAAAATTAATGAGATGTCACTGATTTTTAAAAATTCTAATTTCGAACATAAAATTCAAAAAAAACACCACCCCACCTCTGGCCGACCACTTCTGGCGACTAAAACATTAGTGAGATGTCACTAATTTTTAAAAATTCTAATTTTGAACATAAAATTTAAAAAAATCACCACCCCACCTCCGGCCCACCACCCCACCACTGGCCGACCACTTCTCGCGACTAAAAAAATTAGTGAGATGTCTCTAATTTTTAAAAATTCTAATTTCGAACATAAAATTCAAAAAAATCACCACCCCACCTTCGGCCAACCACAACCCCACCTCTGGCCGGCCAGTTCCGGCGACCAAAAAAATTAGTGAGATGTTACTAATTTTTAAAAATTCTGAACATAAAATTCAAAAAAATCACCATCCCACCTCCGGCCGACCACCACCTCACTTCTGGCCGATCACTCCCAACGACCAAAAAAAATTAGTGAGAGTGTCACTAATTTTTAAAAATTCTAATTTCAAACATAAAATTCAAAAAAATTAGAAACATCTTCGTTGTGTTCATCGCCGTTAGAAATTGGCTGGTAGTATTGTGGCAAGTCGTCGGTGTTGGAATCCGAATTGCTTTCTTCGGTGTTCTCTGCAAAAGATTACTAACGAACATAAAAAATTGACGAGATGCAACATTCATGGAAAGACCTGATTGAAGTAAACAAGCAGATTTGAAGTAAGAACGAACTGATTGAAGCATTGATTCGTATGAAAATCTGGCTAGAGGTACCTCGGGAGAAATCGTCAGTGTTGGATACAACGTTCATTTTTCTATATATATATATATACACAAGAAGTTTCCTATGATGGCTCATCAAAAAAAAAAGTGCGAAATGGCATCAAGTATTGAAAAAAAAAAAAAAGCGCCAAAGTGAGCCATTGGATCGCGATTTTGAAGCGTATTTTTTTAATTTTCGCGAGATCCAACTTTTTAAACACATTGACGGTTCGGATCTTAAACAATCCGGAACTACGAATCCCGGATTCGGGATTTGGGACTATAAGATATTTTTTGGTCCCCTTCCTATCAAGCCCTTAACTTATTAAGGATATGACCAAATTTCGACGATGAACCGTTAGATGTGTTTAAAATATATTGGGGAGAGAGAGAGAGAGAGAGTCTCTTTTAGGGAGTGAAGGGTATTTGTTGTGACTAAAATAAAGGGAGAGTGGATTTGTTTTATCCTCTTATTAAATCATACTTACAAACAATGTCTTTATGTTTGATTGCAAAAGTTCCTTGTCATTGCCTTCAAATAGGCAAAATATTATGTGTTTATGACTAATTATTCCTTTATTAAATCATAATTACAAACAATGTCTTTATGTTTGATTGCAAAAGTTTCTCTTCCTTCCCTTCAAATATGCAAAATATTATGTATTTATGACTAATTATTCCTTTAATTTACTACTAGTAATTTCCCAGTGGAAGAATTAGTAAAATATAATGTAGCACCATTTAAAATATGAAATTTCAATCAAGCATCCTTTTTTTTCCCCCCCAAAATCGATATTGGGCGTTTTTGCGATAGCCGTGGAAGCATATTATAGATTTTAGTTATAGATTTTTTATTTTAATTGAACTGAAATACTGTTTGTGATTGTTGTGGAATTTTTATTAAACTGTACTGGTAAAATAGTATTGTTTGTTACAAAAGCTGTGAATCAGCTTCTAAAGTACTCTTTTTTCTTTTTATTACTCAAAATCTGCCCATGGGATTATAAAAACCCACATTGTGAGACCTTTTGTTGGGAAAATCAATCCTCAACTTGCAGATTATCCATACGGATTGGGATGAATCCTAACGAACAAGAAAAGAAACCACCGGTCATTGGAAGTGAGGCGTGAGCTGCCGCATGGATCTGGGCCCTTATTCGCCGGAGGATAAGCTACACCAACCTAAAACATGATCTCAACAGATCAGACCATCCTAAGCTTCCAAAGTATTTAGAATCTAAAATCTGATTTAAAAGCATTTCAAATATAGTTTCTCTAGAATTCGATATTATTTTCTATTTTAGCATCTAGGAATCCATTGATTTTCAAGATCTGTTACAATTTTTTTTGGCAATCACTCGTAACAACTTTTAAAAAGTTAAAATCTGAAAATCTACTCCTGAAATTTTTTGGAAACACCCACATCATTGCCTACTGAACTCGGGAGTGGAATTACATGTAATTTGCTAATTAAGTAGTGTGGTTTACTATTTTTGTGCCGGATCCTGAAAATTAAAGTGTAGAGGAGGGGGTTTATTTATTTATTTATTTATTTATCGTAATCTTCAAAATATTTACACACACTTAAGCGTAATGTTGGTTTCGAAGTAAGTTTCTTAAATGACAGAGATTGGTTTGTTTTTCAAAATGTAAGACCCTAATTTTAATACACAATCAGGTTTAATTAAGAAATCAAAATCACAATGAGAAGTCCTAACATTTATATTATAAATAAGAGCACAACTAATTAATTAGTTGAGATCCAATACCAAATTAAATCAAATAAGTAGTGAGAAACACATTAATAAAAGGTTGCTTTCGTTATTTTTAAAAATATGAGGGGTTTTGCTTGATGATTTTTTAAACATAAAGAGGACTAGTTTAATTCTTCAGGAGTAAAATGAAAGATAATATCATTTTTAAGGGTAATAGTGAAGGGTCCAAAAATTCAGGGGCCACGTGACTCCTAGTCGTGAATATGCTTATGCGTACATTAGGGGTGGGCATCGAGTTGTGTCGGGTCGTGTTCGTGTCGTGTCATCTCGTGTTCGTGTCAAAATTCTCTCAACCCTAACCCGACCTGTTTAATTTTTCGTGTTATCGTGTCGTGTCATATTCGTGTTTCGTGTCAGAAATAGCTAACCCTAACCCGCTAACTTCGTGTCGGGTTCGTGTCGTGTCATCGTGTCTTTCCATAAATTCTCGTGTCGTGTCGTGTTCGTGTCGTGTTTGTCGTGTTATCTCGTGTTCGTGTCAGAATTTTCTTAACCCTAACCCGACCTGTTTAACTTTTTCGTGTTCTCGTGTCGTGTCATATTCGTGTTTCGTGTCAGAAATGGCTGACCCTAACCCGCTAATTTCGTGTCGTGTTCGGGTCGTGTTCTCGTGTCGTGTCCGAAATTCCCACCCCTAGCGTACATAGAGAGGTGGAAAAAGAAGTTCATTATGCACAATATGCTTTATCCTCTTTTGTAAAGGTCATTTATCATATTACTAAAATTACTGTAATTAGTATGAGATAACATGAAAATCAGAATAATAACTCCAAGATTACAGTAATAATTATCAGAAGCCTTATATAGTAGATATTTAGAGCATCCACACAAGGATTTCTATTGACCATAATAATTCATGTATCTCTATTTGTTCCTTCATCTTAATAAAGTGCATGAGTACATTTTTGTTTGACTATTATGTCTTTGTTAATAAACTACATCTGTATGTCAACGTTTAAAAGGATTATTCTGCATTGTAGTACAATAAAAACTTAAAGTCAAAATCAAACATAAACCCTAATGAAATTTGAAACTGCGATGACAGAAGATTCGCGATGGAGTTAGCACAAGTGCTTGACGAGGTCCAACTAGAGTTGAGAAACATAAGTTTAATTGTTTGCTCGCGCAACACGTTTACTAGAGTGGTACTGTTTGGAATTTTTAGAGTCAACCGTTAAAATATGACGTTCTATAAATATTACGTCTTCTAAAATACAGCTTTTGAATTATGACCGTTAATCTTTTTATTTTTTATTTTTTTTTAAGGAGTGAAGAGTGAAGCAAGGAATAGAAAATTGGGACACTTCAAAAAAAAAAATTAACAATAAAAACTAGATAAAAAACTGAGTTTTTACTTTTTAGTTGGTCAGAATGTGATTCCTTTAATTTTTGAATCCTATCATGTGAATCCTTTAATTTTTTGAATCCTAGAATGTGAATCTTATCGAGTCCTGTGTGGATGCTATAAATACCAGCAGACTCCCTCTCAACAAACGAAATTCAACACTAGTGTCCAAATCTACATGGTTTGAATTCTCATCCAATCATCCTCTAGCAAACCCACCTCCCCTGGTCTGAATAAATTTCACCAACACCCTGAGATTTGTCTTAATAACATATAGTCCTCCACACATGAGAAATGATTAGTTCCAATATGGACCCCTTCTAATAAGGAACCCTTATTTAAGTTTCATGCAGACCTAGGGGTATTTCCGACTTTCCGGACCAAATTTCAACGATCCGAATCGCTCAATGTTTTTAAAATAATCAGGAAGGGCTTGATCCAAACAATTTTTGATAAAAATTATATATGTATAACTTTTATCAAAAACTGTTAGGATCAAGCCCTTCCCAGTTACTTTTTTTTTATGATTCCTCGCTAGGGCTCTTAAAAACACGTTTAAAAAATATTGAGCTGTTCAGATCGTTGAAATTTGGTCCGGAGAGTCGAAAATACCCCTAGATCCGCATGGAAACTTAAATAAGGGTCCTTTATTAGAAGTTTATTAGTTCGAATATTAATTTCATCCACACCCATTGAACAGCTGTTCGATGAAACATGTGATATAATTAGCCAAAAATATCTTATACTGACAAATTCACTATTTTTAATAATATACAAAATGTGAACAATCTCTCAATTGCAAACTTTTATCAAAATCTGGTCGCCAGAGGTGAGCTCTACGGTGTAGGCGTCAGGATCTTCCTGAAGATGAAGCTTTGGCCTTTGGATGAGATGTGTTAGAGCAACTCATCTTCGACTCAGGGTGATTGGATCAGACTCGGGCGATTCGGTTCTTTGGGTCCTTGACTAGTTGTTAGCTTGTAGTTTTTTTGTTATCTTTTATGTTAGTTTGTTTGTTGGTTTTTCTTCCTCCTGCGGAATTTTCTCATCCCTTCGAGGATGTTTTGGGTGGTCCTGGTGGTGGTTGTTGGAGCGACAATGGGTTGCCGATGTATTGTCCGTATTTTGTGTGAGGTCCTGAATCTGGTTTTGTTTAGGCCTCCTTGAGGCTTTGTTCTCCTCTTGAGTAGGGGTGCTCACAGTCCGGATTGGCATGAATCCAATCCTAATCCGCGAGTCACGATTTTTGAAAATAAAATCCGTATCCGATCCAAAAGTCTCACGGTTCGGTTCCAATCCGATCCGCGAGTCACGGATCGGTTCTGGATTTGTCCACGGATTTTCAATGTAATCTAAAAAAAAATATCAACTCATTCAAAACCCAAACTCAACATTGAAACTAATAATTAAAGCTTATTAAACATTCCAACAAATTAATTGAATAAATCTAAACTTGAACATTATGGAATCAAAATAGATAATCAAAAAATAAAACCCAAAATAGTTTCTCCACTGAGTAGTAAAAATTTGCAAACCAATTAAAATGTTTGATGAATTAACCTGGTTTTTTAATTTACAAAAGAATCCTTCAACTAATGGATGTAATAATAGTTAAGTGATAAAGTACAAGAAATGCAAGGTAGTATAGTGGTAAAATTATAAAAGTGGTAAAATAATTTATCTATACATATATATTTATTTTTAAAAATATATAATATAATAAAAATTCTTATTACGGACTTTCTATTCAAATCAAATGGTGACCATTAATTTTAAAACCCAAAAAATTTTTGAATCGTGCGGACCATTTCACGGTTAAAATCAAAATTTGGACAAAAATGTCAACAGAGGGATGATTCAGATGTATTATCTCTTTTATCAATGAATGTTCTATTGTTTGACAAAAAAAATTTGCAGCTTTTTTTACTCAAAAATAATAAATTTTTATTTAAAAAATACTATTTCTTTTGAGTAGTAAAAATTTGTAATTATTAATGATTTAACCTCTTTTTTAATTAGAAGAACTCATCTAATGGATGATTCCAAATAAAGTAAAATTGATAGTTTCTTATTCCTACTTTCTATTATCAGGAATGGTGAATTTTTAAATATAAGCCACGGCTTATTTCATCACATATTTGGATAAAAAAATGTCAACAGAGGGTGTCCGTGAAAAGCACATAAAAATCGTAACGGGTTCATTGTTATTTATCATACACGAGGGGTACCCGTGGTTAAGGCAAACCTGAAAGGGTCTGAGTGAAATTTACCCTTTTTCTGTCTCTATTTTTTTTTTGCCCTTTTCTTTCTCTCTCTCTCTCCTAATTTTTGTCCTTCTTTATCTCTCTCCCTGTGTAATCTCCTTCTGATTTCTGCTCTCTCTCTCTCTCTCTCTCTCTCTCTTTTTTTTCTCTCTCAAGAAATGACAGACAACAAGAAGACCAGCTCCAGCTTCCTGTGAGCCCAAAAACCCCACTCTCTCTCCCTCTCTCCTTCCCCAAAACCCAAAAATGAAACCCCATCTCCTTCTCTCTCTCCTCCTCCTCCTCCTCTCTCTCCTCCCCCCCTCCACCCCAGACCTCTCCTCCGACCGCTCCTCCCTCCTCCTCCTCCGCTCCTCCCTCGGCGGGCGCCCCCTTCTCTGGAACACCTCCAACCCCACCCCATGCTTCTGGACCGGCGTCACCTGCTCCAACACCTCCTCCTCCGGTCGCGTCACCGCCCTCCACCTTCCGGGTATGGGCCTGTCCGGCCCACTCCCACCCAACGCCTTCCAAAACTTGACCGAACTCCACACCGTCTCCCTCCGCTTCAACGCCCTCTCCGGCCCACTCCCTCTCTCTCTCTTCTCCCCTTCTCTCTCCTCCCTCCGCAACCTCTACCTCCAGCAAAACCTCTTCTCCGGCCCCATCCCGTCCTCCATCTTCTCTCTCCAGTACCTCGTGCGCCTCAACCTCGCCGATAACAACTTCTCCGGCGAGATCTCGCCGAGTTTCAACAACCTGAGTCGACTCGGCACCCTCTATTTACAGAACAACAGCCTCACCGGTTCAATCCCTGACTTGACCCTCCCTGGTCTCGTTCAATTCAATGTATCTTTTAATCACTTGACTGGATCCGTTCCTTCGAATTTGACCCGCCAACCCGCTACCGCATTTTTGGGAAATTCGCTCTGCGGTGGGCCCCTTTTGTCTTGTAATGGCACAACAAGCAGTGAGAGCAAGAGTAAAAAGCTCTCCGGTGGTGCCATTGCGGGGATTGTAATTGGTTGTGTAATTGGGTTTTTGTTCATTTTGCTAGTTTTGATTTGTGTATGCAGAAGAAAGAATGTTGATAAGAAAACGGGTTTTGAAGAGGGAGGTCGGGTGAAGGGGAGGGAAGTTGAGATTCCTGGTGAGAAATTGGGGGAAGATACGGAGAGTATGAGCTCGGTTGGGCACGCGAAGAATGCGGGTGTGAGTTTGAGTGGGAAGAGTGGTAGTGGTAAGAGTTTGGTGTTTTTTGGGAAAGGGGAGAGGGTATTTGATTTGGAGGATTTGTTGAGGGCGTCGGCGGAGGTTTTGGGGAAAGGGACGTTTGGGACGGCGTACAAGGCGGTTTTGGAGATGGGTTTGGTGGTGGCGGTGAAGAGGTTGAAGGAGGTAGCGGTGCCGGAGAAGGAGTTTAGGGAGAAGGTGGATGGGGTTGGAAGGATGGAGCATGAGAATTTGGTTTGTTTGAAGGCTTATTATTATAGCAGGGATGAGAAGCTGCTTGTTTATGATTACATGCCTATGGGAAGCTTGTCTGCACTTTTACATGGTAAAGAACTTGGCACTTTTTACAAGAAATTTGCATGGTGTTCTTGGCCATTCTTTTTGCTACAATTATGTTCATTCCAATTAACTTGTAGTCCATGTATTGTCTTTCTACTTGTGCTTATATCTAACTTTTGCTCTACATTGTTGCAATTTCTCTCCAAGAGGCTTTTGATTTGGACCCAAATTTAGAATGTACCCTTGGGTTATGTGCCCAGAGAGACTCTTGAATTAGGAAAAAGGAGATTGTAGTACCAGCTTAGATTTACAATTAACTTGTCCAAGTTTCATGTGTTTAATTCAGAACTCGGTTTTGTTAAACTTTTTCAGATTTGTAAAACAATGACAAGATCATATTTGGCGAAGCAATTTCTTCCGATCACGACCCTGTGTCTCCATATTGGTGATCGGACATTGGAGGTTGTATATCAACTGCCTTCAAGCTGGATCACTGCAAAATTTGCATCATAAATTTTCTTTTGAAAAGGCAAATACATTGCCCTTGTCCATGGTCTATTGCCTACTGGACTTTAATTCCTCTAAACCAAATTCAGAAGGTTTCATATGTGGAGTTTACTCTTTGTTATAGAGCTGCATTTGCAATTTTGCATCTCAAAACAAAAGTTCTTTCGGCTGTCGTTGCTCCAAATACCCTGCCCTAAGAAATAGGCTCAAGATTTGCACTCGCCCTAACCTAACCTGGAAGCTACAAGTTACAATATGTTAAGGAGAGGACATAGTGTAGTGTGTTTCATCAAACACATGACTTATAGGGACACATTGCTATCATTTGCATAGTTTGTAAAACTGCTAGGTAATGTTTTCATTATGTTAGATTCACTATAGCTGAGATTCTCCTTGCACTACCGAAACTTGCCTGTAGATAATTTAACTGAGATTCTCTTGAATTTTCAACTATAAATGGTAGCACATTTATGGATTCTTCCACACTCTGCTTGCTGTGAAAAATAAAAAGGGATTACTGTGGACATTTCTGGGTTGTGTATGCCTGTTATTTCATTTTTTTGTGTCCAGTTCCAATGTCTTCCATTCATCAAACAACTTCAAACTGCAATTTCGATTGCAACTTTGGAGTGTAGAACTACTTGTTTCATTTTCCTCTTCAGAGCCTTGTTGAGATTGTATACTGTAGGAAAACAGACTACTAACAGAAAGCTCTGCCCCTTTCCCAACAACCTTTCTATTTTCCATAACTTAGTTTTTGATTTTCCCCATTCCAGGAAATAGAGGATCCGGTCGAACTCCATTAAACTGGGAAACAAGGTCTGCGATCGCCCTAGGAGCCTCACGCGGCATTGCTTACCTCCACTCACAAGGTCCCTCAATCTCCCACGGCAATATCAAGTCATCAAACATCCTCCTAACTAAATCCTACGAGCCCCGTGTATCTGACTTCGGCCTTGCCCAACTCGTAGGCCCCGTCACTTCTACTCCCAATCGCGTTGCTGGCTACCGGGCCCCAGAGGTGACAGATGCCCGTAAAATCTCTCAAAAAGCCGATGTCTACAGTTTCGGAGTACTGCTTTTGGAAATGCTGACGGGTAAGGTCCCCACGCACGCCTTATTGAACGAGGAAGGGGTGGATTTGCCGAGGTGGGTTCAGTCTGTGGTTCGTGAGGAGTGGTCCTCTGAGGTGTTTGACCCTGAGTTACTCCGGTACCAAAGTGTTGAGGAGGAGATGGTTGACCTATTGCAGCTTGCGGTTGATTGTGTCACTCAGTACCCTGATAACCGCCCTTCTATGGCTGAGGTGAATAGTCGGATTGAGGAGATTTTTCGGTCTAGCTTACAAAAGAACCAAGATACCCCTGATGATATTGTTACTGATGGAGATGAGCATCAGCAGCATGATATCTCTGTTGATTCGGGTGCGCCGCATTCTACTCTTGCAGATTGAAGAGAAAGGAAGAATTTTCAGTCTGATTTTTCTACATCCTTAGCGTAATGAATGAATTTAGCGCTTGCGATTGTTTTTTCTCATTCTTTGGGCTCAATTTTTCATTGAGAATTAACTTTGCATCATCTTTTTCTCATCGATTTTTGTTGTTGCAACAATTATTTCTATCCTTCGGAGTTTCAAATTTCTATTGTTATATGGTTGTAGGGAAAATCCTCACTGCTATTTTTTTGGTGGTGGGAACTGTGAGCACCTGCCAACTTGTACTCTGTTGGAAATATGAGCTTGTAATTACCTTTCTTTTGTCTCTCCTTTTGCTTTTGCATCATTTCTTCCTGGTTTATGTAATTATATGGTTGTGAGGAATTTCTTACTATCTTTTTTCTGGTAATGATTTCTTTGTTGGGTCTTGGGTGGATGGCCCTGTGGTTAGCTTTCTTTTATGTCCTTCCCTTTGCTTTTGCGTAGGATAGAACATTGGTTTGTTGAAAGTGAGGGGTTTTTGTTGCTTTTGTAAGTATTAATTCTGGTTTCATGTCTACATTGCTCTCTCTCTCTCTCTCTCTCTCTCTCTCTCTCTCTCTCTCTCTCTCTCTCTCTCTCTCTCTCTCTCTCTCATACACACACGGAACAATCGAGGTCCTCTTATGTGATCCCTCATTTGATGTAAAACCATCACGGTCTCATTTGATGACTCGAACTTTGTTTTTCGATCAACTTATTCACGGAAAAAATCAAGTTGATCGAAAAATCAGTACTAATTTGAGGCAACTCTATTTATCTTGATTAAGACAAATCGGCCTTCAATGAAGTTTTTTAATCGTTTGATCAAGTTCATTATCGTGGTATAGAAATTGGATGGCTCGGATCTTCAAATGAAACCGCGATATATTTTAACGTCACTTAGAGCATCTCCAACCACATTCTTCATTTTGAAGAACCAAAATAATGTTTTTTATTTTTGAAGAATGTTACTATTCCTTTTTACTCCAACCTAGTTCTTCATTTTTTCCTCCAAAATCCCCTCCCAAAACTCCTTTCTTGCTGTGAAAAAATCCCAGCCCACATTTTCAGATTTTTCTCATTTCCAAAATGGTTGAACGGTTTCATGGTTGAAGAATAGAAACTATGGTTGAAGAAAAAAAAAAAAATTTGGGAGGAAACTGTCAAAGATTTAACAAACCAAACATATTGAATATTATTTCATTTTAACGTATTTTTAAATCTTTTTATTGGTACATTTTGATTATGCTCACCCCATTTAACAGATAAGTGGATGGATTAAGATGCTACGCATGCTAACTGTAATGTGACTTTATTGTATTCGGTCCATTCTGTTGGCATTAAAAACCCTGGCCTTCCTCTTTGGTACAATTAGTGAAGGGAACAAGAATACCCCCAACTGCAAACTTGATTACAAAACCAAGAGGAACCCAGTTATTCAGTATCCTCTTTGGTACAATTAGTGAAGTGAACAAGAATACCCCCAACTGCAAACTTTTATCAAAACCAGGAATAGTTTTCAGTATGTGGACAGTTCTTAGCCTCAATACTTTAAATGAAGTGGGGCGCCTTAAAACTTTTATCCACTAGACATTTCCATGATGCTGGGTTGTTCTAGAAACTAACTTATTCTCAAAATGACTTAAAGACTGACTAATTGCACTTATCGGAGACAGATCATTCTCTCGCAATATATCAACACAAAAAGCCAACTTAAGTCGGTTCCTAACTTAAGTCAGTTTTTTAAACAAAGCCTAAGAACTAAGTCCCATAGAAATATTTGGTGGATAAAGGGTTGGGCGCAAGATCACGCGTGCGGTCTTTAATGCATAAACCAAATAATTTTTCCAGTTTTAGACAACCTAGGTTCTGGACGGTGGGTGTGAGTCTTGTTAATAAATTTAGTGAGGTGGGTGTGTGGGCCTTACACCTACAATTTTCTTTTTCAAAGCTTGCGTTTTTTTTCTTACTTATTGAACATTGTTTAACATTGTTTGTTGAACCTGAGATGTTACGCTTACAAGGTTTGCTTTCAAGATTTGCAAGTTTTTCCCCCTCTGTGGTAACAAAAGTAGGATTTATTAAGGCCAAACTTCACTTATACCCCCTCTGGTTTGGACCATGTACAGCTACATCCTCTCTGATTTACTTTGTTACATTCGCATCTCCTGTGAATTGTTGATTTGTGCAAGCTCACCAAATTAACAAAAATCATGCTTGCACTGTTACCGGATATCACTAAAAGTCCAAACACCTTCAGCTTCTTTGATCATTTCTTTCTTAAATCTAAAAAATTCTTTCACTATACAAAAAATTAGATCTGAACCATTCATATTGTAGAGCTTGATGAGTTCTACATTTACTTTTTTTTTTGTCATTCATCATTCGTAATTTATTACATGGAGGGACGTGAGAATGAGACTCGATTCCGGGATGCAGTGTGGGGCATCCAAGAGCTCTACCGCATGAGCTAGCCTCCACTTGCTATATAAAGCTCAAGTCAATCTAAAACTTGGTCGAATAAAGTTTATTATGAAATAAATTTCCACTTTAACTTTCATTTAAAGAAGAACCCGATTACTGAGTTATTGATATCCGATCAACATGATTTTTTTCAGAGAAACTGCTCTGCCCTTTGATTAATAATTATGAACAGCTTGGATTAAAATTTTCATACTATATATATTGGTTACATTCAAAAGGTATGCGAGGCCTTTGTTCATGGACGAAAAGGGGTGCGGATGCAATTTTTTAAGAACCATAGGGGACGATGATAATACAAAAGTGAACCAGAGAGGGTTTAACTACATATAGTCCCGAAATGTAGGGGTATAAGTGAGTTTGCCCATTTATTTATGGTGGGTCGTTGTCTGATTTGGATGGAAATGCAAGTTAAACGTTGGATTTGAACCACTTAGCCTGCAAAGAAAACGACAGGTGTTAAGACATTGATAGCTTCTATAAGCTGGATTTTGCAAATTAAAGTAATGTTCCTAACGAAATTAAGGAAATTGTACCGACCTTGTTAGGTTAAATATTCATTGTGAAGATAGAGTTCGCGGCATTCATGGCATATCTTGAGCAAGTTATAGTATATATATGTGTAGGTTACGATGTGGCAGCGCTTGAAATCGGTGACAATGGGGACACAATTAAACACGCGCTACACGAACAAGTTTTTGTCATCTTTCTATGTGGTTTTGACACATAATTTCATTTTGTGAAGTATTTTCTTTATGAGGATGTAGAAAACAAATTGGGATCGTTTGTATCTCCCTTGTGAGAGACTAGACCGTCAAGTCCAAACTTTTTGAGGAGCTTATTCAGATCAATTCGATGAGCGGAGACATTTACTACTTAGAACTCACGACATTCATGGCATATCTTGAGTAAGTTATAGAATACAAATCGCATAATAACCAAAATACTCCTAGGATATGTAGGTTACGCGGTGGCATAGTTTGAAATCGGTGACAACGGGGATACAATTAAACGCGTGCAACATGTGGTTTTGACATGCAGTTTCATTTTGTGAAGTATTTTCTTTATGAAGATGTAGAAAATAGATTGGGATCCTTTGTAGCTCCCTTATGAGAGACTATACCGTCAAGTCCAAACTTTTTGAGGACCTTTCCGGGCCATTTCGATGAGCGGAGACATTTACTACTTAGAACTTATTGAGACTGTTAATCACACTAAAGTTCATGTTCACATGATATCGATCAATATTCTTTTAAAACAAGTTTATGTTGTAAAAATGAGAAATTTTAACACACTGAATGCCAATAGTTATAATATATATATATATATATTAAAAAAAAACACACTAAATCGAAACCACATTTCCATCTACTGTGCTTGAATTGATAATCTGAGATAAATACATTAATGATTATAAGTTAAACTATAGATATAAAATAGAAAGCTAAAACTCAGTGTATCTGTGAAAGGCACATGGACTAAACACCTCTTATATCAACATTGGTGCGGAGTAAACAAACTTACCCTTAGGCTCCACACCAATGCATGATAATGGTGGGGCAGGAGCACCACCACCACGTGGTGCCCTTTTCTCCCAAACCATGTCAATATGGATCGTTTAGCGTTAGAGATGCATCAAATTAGGAGCTTTTTTCAACATCTCATGGTATGTACCTTTTCAATGACCAATATGAGAAGAAGATATTGGTGTGGCACCTATCAAAAAGTCAAAAATAATTTTCAATGGCCAATATCTAAAAGTCAAAAAAAACTTATATATATATATAAATATTTAAAAAGTTCACTAAGGACAAAAATAATCCAAATTTTTGTAGAGTGTTGGATTATTTTGTTATCTTTATTCACAAAAAATTTAGTTTATTTAATAATTTTTTACTCTTTAGATTCTTCTCGTCGAGATGAACCAATAATCCAAAAAATATCGATGCAAAATTAAAAAATACAAATTTTTTTGAATAAAGAGAGAAAATTGCCAAAGCACCCCTAAATTATCCTCAAGAATCTGTAATTATGAGGTCTCTAATTAATCGTATAGAATTATTTTGTGCATAATTGCAGTATCCAGGATTTACCCAATCATAAAAGGCACAGGTGGGGTTCTTAATTTGAAGAGAACAAAAGCCCTCGATACGTATGTGTCTTGTCGCGTGTCTGAGCTATCAGTTGTGCGTTGTCGTTCTTTTTCAAGCCCAAACTTAGATTGGGACTTCTCCAAGGAAAGAGAAACAAAAAAGAGCAGCTAACCAAACTGAAAACCAAACTGAAACTGCCAAGTTAAATTCCAAAAATTGTCTTGGCTCCATTTCAACAACATTAATACAAAAAGAAGAAATGTTAAATCAAACGAACAGAACTAAATGTCATTACCATCTTAACTACTGTAAGATGACAAAGTCCGGGAAGATCGGTGAAACCAGAAGTCCTTGAACAATCAGCAAAAGGAAAGATAGGTCCAACCATGGAATCATTTTACCATCCTTGAGTGTTTTATAAGCCGGTCAACGACAGCATCTATGTTTACAGAGTCTTTGCACGAGATCATGTAGCAGCATACTTCTCTCTCGCTGATCGATTCAAGACCTCTGCAATTCTGAAATGAGGGAAAAAAATACGTCTTAGAAAATTATGCATAGGCAACGAGAATAAAATCCACACAACAAAATCAGTACTCACAGTAGATCCATCAGTGCTTTTTTGGAAATAGCTTATGACTTGTCGATTTTGTTACTGAGAACAAGCAACTGTATGCCACTTAAGGAAGGTTTCGTCAAGAGTTCATGTAGCTCGCTTTGCGATATTGGAACACTGTCTCTATCGGCCGCATCAACAACGTTTCTGCCTTTGTATGAAGAGCGAACAAGTTAATACATGTAAAGGAAACTTTAGGGGTCTACGGTAAAGTAAACTTTAGGGATCTACAACTCCTTGAATCAACTAAAAGTATTGTTGAGAAGATTGAATTTTTGCATTGGAATTTAAGTTCCACACCATTTGTTTCCCTTATCGATCTCAAAACACGAGCAAGTGGCATGAATTCTGTTATTTTGGACGGAGTATGCCTCTCTTGTTCTCTTCATGTATGTGGGCTGCCTGCCCCGTCCCAAATAGACGAACAGGAACAAGCTGAAGAAAGGCGCGAGGGAGAGAGAGTTGTGACGGTGCACTTTAATACAACAACTATAAGGATTTCTGACCTAGTTTGTAAATGAACGGCAGGATATGTGCTAGTTTCCAAAAGGATATGTGCTAGAGTACTGGAGATGTACTGGATACAAAGGAGGGAAGTTTAAGATATATGAATTGACTTACAATATGGCAGAGACCCCTTGGCAGTACCGCTCCCACATGCCGCGAAACCTCCGTTTCCCTCCCAGGTCCCAAAGTTTGAATTTTACATCCCTTTTGTAACTTTTCTCATATTAAATCCTACCTGGATTCAGGGCATAAACAGTTCCTCAGAAAGACAAAACAAAGAAGAAAGGGAGATACGTGATGTAGAATACGAGATGATTTCTTGGTTACTCACAAGAGATGTCTTTCCCGCACTTTGAAGTCCCACAAGGGAGAGTTCCGTTTCTTGCTTAAAGAAGAAGCTGAAATGCAGATATGATAAGAAGAAAGGAAAAGACAGAGAGAAATTTCTGAAGAAGAAATAAATAAACTGTTCTTAATACAACAAATAAGGGCATGCTCAGAGTGGGTTCTTCCTCTCTTGCAAGTGTCAAACTTTCCAGTAAACCGACAACCAATTACAAATTATACGACATTTTATCTGCCTACTGAGGACAACTTGAAAATTAAAGATTTCCACAACTATTTTGGAGGCTGTAACATATCGTACCAACATGTGCTCATGTGCTGCCAAGAAACCAGGTTCAGAAGACATGAGTGAGACAAAAGGCACATACCTTTGGTGTCGTAAAGAAGAATGCAAGGCTTTAAGTCACTAGGGAGGGGAGAACATTTGTGGAGTGAAGGTGTTTTAGCTCTCCAGAGATCTGATACAAGACATTTGAAGTTGTGATTAGATATTCTGGCCAATTATGTGGTTATTAGTTATTACTGAAGTATTGACAGCAAAAATAAACCATACACAAGGCAGAACAAGGGAAAAAGGAGAAGGAGAGGACAGTGATAGATAAGTTTTCAAAGAAAATGCAATGCACAGCCCACTTGTTAAGGTATATCTGTAATAACAAAAATCTGTGTGACAAAAGAACGTTGCATCAGATGATTAAATTGCTCCTTCCACTTCTTCTAAATGACATTTTACCTATTTTTATTGATATTGAAAGGCATGATATCAAACTAGCATCAAGTTATTCATATGCAATTTGTTCCTGGGATCTAAAAGATCAACTTCAAATCTTATATATCTGATAGGTTTTTGAAATTCGATGAATGCATTACCATGCGAGTCATGTGCTATATCTTCTAAGTTAGCCCTGCTGTGAAGAGACCTTTTTTGTGCAATGTGAAATTACTTAAATGTCTAGGAAAAACTGGTAAGTGTCATGAATTAGGCCATAGCTTGTTACGCCAAGCACCACAAATTCCATATAATTCAGTACAAGCCATCTTGCTACGTCATTTCCCATGTCTCAAAGAGATTCCCAAAGTAATTCCAAAAGATTGCATTTTTCAGTTTCAGTGGTTCAAGTTAAAGATAGTTGAGTAATTACATTCGTCCCAAGTCAACAACAAAATGAATGAGTTACATATTCATCTCTAAAAAATAAGCTTTTAAAAGATGACAAGGTAACTCTCTCTATGAGGTCTCAAAAGATGTCGTCCACAATGCACGCCAAGCACGCAAATTTATACATCCTGATAAGCACATGAAAAAAAATGGAAGGGGTGACTTCGCCCAGTAGGAAAAATGTTCGACTAACTTTACATGCATATGAGATGATAAGTATGAGCACAAAAACATTTAAGAAGGTTAAACTTTGTTTATAACATAAACCCCATTGCAAAAAACGTGCTAAGTCTCAAAACCTTTGAGTGTAAAACCACTTTCCAAACTTTCCCTTATCTTTCATTTTTAGCTCATTAGGTCATGTTGAGTTCTAAACCGAGATTTTGGGATCTCGTGTCCCTTGCCTGCCTAACATTTAGGACCTCGTATCCTCTGCCGACCGCCACACTGATTGGTGGACCTAGTAAATCTTTTATTAGTGACCAAATCTCATTTCCTCATCATGGTTTACACGTTTAATCAAGGTAAAAGCCCCAATTTATGAAGCACAGTGTAAACTAACAAATCCGCACAACTTTTTCAGGCCAGTACTGGTACCACTCTTTCCCCATGAGCTATGATTAAACATTTACTCCAACACTAACCAAGTAATGTTTTGAGCAAAATCCTAAGCACCAAGTCAATCCAACCTCCAATGGTCAAGAACAACCCGCCTCTGAGATTTAGAAACACGATCAAGAGTCTATATCAAGTAAAGAACAAGCCACAAGAGTGAGATTTCACCTATTTATTTCCAAAGGGGGAGAGAGAAAAATGTGGAGAGAGAAAATCAAGCCCAAAGTTAGGGTTCTTAACTCTCTGAGTGAGAAAACCGAAATCAAGTGATAATCGAGGTGTAGAACGAGTGGTTCTTGAAGATTCGAGGTGGGTTTGTGTAGGAATCAAGTGCTTGGTGGAATTTCCAGAGAGAAGGGAGAGAGAACTGTATTAGGCTTTTTTCGAGTTTTAGAAGTGAGAAAAAAGACTAAGGCCCCTATTTATAAAAATCTGGATCGCAAACAGATTTGTCAAAAAAATTGCAGGTGGTATCGATACCAAGGAAAACTTGGTACCCCTAAGACCATGAGAATTCAGAGACTGAGTGGTACCGGTTCCAAGGAATTGGTGGTATCGGTACCGAGTGCTACGATCATTTCTTAAAAAAAATTCCAGACTGTACCGGTACAGAATGAAACAAATGCCCACTGATCAAAATCGAATTGTACCGGTACCACTAAAATGTGGGTACCGGGACCACCTGGAAAAATTTCTAATTTGACCTCCATCACCGATTCAAACCTGGAACGAAACAACTCAACTCCGAACACCCCCACAACACCAAAACTCACATTTTGTCATCCCCGAACCTCTGGTACACCAATACACACAAACATATATAATGAAAAATGAAATTTGAATATATGGGTCTCTCTACATAGCTTCCTCTACAAGAACATAGAGTTCATGGCTCAGTACCATAGGATTCTACGCGAACACAAAGGTGTAGCTATATGTAGATGGAATTTCAAAATAAGGTATGAAAAATTCAAAGCGCAAAATTTTTCAATACGCTAGATAATCATCTCATTGCTATGAATAATTGATTTTGTAGGGTGTCATATCTCTCCTTTATGAGCAACACATCAAAATGCCTTTGGAGGTATGTAAAACTTAACAGGCCTAGAACTGATGGATTGTCGAGAGTCCAACAAGTTCATGACCTAACAGTCACCGAACTACAAAGAATTTAGAAGGGCTGATTGAGAAATTATTGATTGGTTTCATGAAAAAGGAAAACTGAAGACAAATTAACATTATAACGTATTTCCAGATTCTAAGACTGGCTCTACTATTTTGCATTATTTCTAGCATCATTTGTGGAGATTAGATATTCAAGTCCTAGAATTTAGATCAAAAGCTTCACTTTGACCAACCTTCACAGGTATGATGTTAATCAAGAAGCACTCAGATCGCAAGCTTATTCTCAAAAACTAAATAGTAAAGAACTTCACTTATTGTCATTGAAGAAAGAGAAAGTAGTCTGAAAATATCGAAACAAAATAAAACACAGAAAGTGAGAAATTACGTGATTCGCCACTTCCATGCTTTATCTGCATTAATCACACCAAAGGACTAGGTTAGATAACAGTTTCCATGGATTATTTCACACGAACATGGACAGGCCACCCCCTTGGATCGTAATCCCAGAGAGAGAGAGAGAGAGAGAGAGAGAGAGAGAGAGAAATTAATGATGAAACATGCAATTCGAAGAATAAGTTACCGATAGAGAGGTCTGGAATATGAGCAATCTTGTGCCAATCTTCGCCTATTCCCTTTTCGCATCTTTTCTCAACGAGGGGACACCAAGATATGTGCAAAGATTGAAGAGATGGAAGGTTACTCAGCCACTCCGGCAGAGATTCCAACCCACTGAAATGGCAAATTGATAAAGTCTCCAAGGCAGGGAGGTGTTCAAGTTGATCAGGCAGAGACTTGACCTCTGGCCATCCCCATAAACGTAGAGACCTCAGGGAAGTGAAATGGCTCCATGGTGGTGATGCAACACTTGTTGAGGGCCAGGGGAAATATCTATACTCCTCTCCGAATTCACCTATTTCCAATGATTGAAGGCTGGTGGTGCAAAACAGCCCCTCCTCCCAACCACTCCCCCAATTTGGATTGGGGGATTTAATAGTCAGGGCCTTGAGGGATGTGAGGCTGCGTAATTCATCTGGATTGGGTGCCTTTAACTCTGGACAGCCCTCTAGGTCTAAATATGCAAGGGTTGGCTGCAGCAGCCCTTTCGGTAAACACGTCAACTCGCAATATGCAATCACAAGTCGTTGAAGGGATGTGGAGCCGTTGAATGCCGCTTCTGTTTCGTCAGTTGGATTGAGCATTCTTAACTTTCGGCAGCTCCATATGTTTATATCTACAAGGGTTGGCTGCAACAGCCATTTCGGTAAACACGTCAACTCCTCGCAATATGCAATTTCAAGTCGTTGAAGGGATGTGGAACCGTTGAATGCCGCTTCTGTTTCGTCAGTTGGATTGAGCATTCTTAACTTTCGGCAGCACCATATGGTTATATCTACAAGGGTTGGTTGTAGCAGCCCTTCTGGCAAACACGTCAACTCCGCACACCACTCAAATCTCAATCTTAAGTGTTTGAAGGGACGTGGCGCCCTTGAACGCTGTTTCTGTTACATCAATAGAACCCATCAGGTTATAGCAATGACATACACTTCGAACTTGTCAAGAAACCCAGCCCATCCATTTCCACTATTGCCACACCTCTCTTTGTTTGGAAAACGGAATGCCGGGGAAGGAAGGGAGAGAGTAAAAATTCTCTCTCCACTTGTTTGGGACAATGAAATTTTCCTCTCATTTTCCTTACATTTTTCTTCTTAATTATTTTATCTTCTTAGGCATCAGGGATTCACAGTTTTTTTTTTTTTTTTTGCAAAGCTTCTAATGGGGCTTTGTTTGTTTGGATATTTTTCTTGAAAGTATTTTACAAATTTTTGGGTGTTCGGTTGCATAAACTTGGAATAAAATATTTTCAAACATAAGGTTTCATCTCCACTAAAGGAAATTGACTTGCGAAGGGGAAAAAAAAAATCATTCAATCTTAAGGATAAACTAGCTTAGTTATCCCATGTCACAACCTTCATGGACCTCAGGCCCTTGACAAGAACTTATACTTTAGACAACAGCAATCCTATACCATATATTTTACGCAATCTTTGTTAGAACTTAATTTTATGAAGTGGAACAAAATAATGGGAAATAAAATCATGCAATTATTTTGGAACAAAATAATGCGAAATAAAAATCATGCAATTATTTTATTACATGTAAAATGTTTTACATGTAACCAATTTGGGTGCAAAAAACAGTTTATATATTTCGAAACAAACGAAGTCTAAAGTAGCAATAGTTTTGCAATCCACATGATCTGGATGTGCAGGGCCAGGCTATATTTGTGGTAATTGTGGTGAGTAAGACACAATTTAATAACTAACTGTTTGAGTGGATAGAAAAGGACCTGGAAGGGTTATCAACTTGGGGCAATAGCTGATTTCCAACTTCCGCAACCGAGGGAAAAACTCCGTAGGATGCGCGGCAGCAACGGGCGATGATAGTAGGTCTGACCATTCTTCTAGGGATGTCGAGCCATTGAATGGCGCTTCTGTTTCGTCAGTTGGATTGAGCGTTCTTAACTTTCCGCAGCTCCATATGGTTATATCTACAAGGGTTGGTTGTAGCAGCCCTTCTGGCAAACACGTCAACTCCTCGCAGCACCTAATTTCAAGTCTTTGAAGGGACGTGGCGCCCTTGAACGCTGTTTCTGTTACATCAATAGAACCCATCAGGTTATAGCAATGATATACACTTCGAACTTGTCAAGAAACCCAGCCCATCCATTTCCACTATTGCCACACCTCTCTTTGTTTCGAAAACGGAATGCCGGGGAAGGAAGGGAGAGAGTAAAAAATTCTCTCTCCACTTGTTTGGGACAATGAAATTTTCCTCTCATTTTCCTCACATTTTTCTTCTTAATTATTTTATCTTCTTAGGCATCAGGGATTCACTGTTTTTTTTTTTTTTTTGCAAAGCTTCTAAGTGCAACCAAATAATGCAATTATTTTATTATGTAAGCAATTTTGTGCGAAAAACATTTTACGTCACCACAAACGAAGTTTAAAGTAGCAATAGTTCTGCAATCCACGTCTTCTGGATGTGCAGGGCCAGGTTATCTTCATGGTAATAGTGGTGAGTAAGACACAATTTAATAACTAACTATTGAGTATATAGAAAATGACCTGGAAGAGTTATCAACTTGGGGCACTCGCGGATTTCTAACGACTGGAGCTGAGGAAAGAACTCCATCGGACACGCGCTAGCAGTTGGCGATGAGAATACGTCTGACCATTCTTGTAGCTGGTGCATTCCAATCAATTTGATGTTTATCAATGCCGGAAATACTACTGTTGTCGCTGGCCCATAAAATTCCTTACCAATACTCTTCAAGCTATGCAAACCCTCCATTCGCAAATGCGCAAGATTAGGAAGGTGTCCGAATGCAGGGACTTGCGTACATAATGTGCAGTTCTCTAATGTTATTTTCACCAAATTGTGAAACGACCCATCATGTCTACTCATCCAAGACGCCAATCTTCTTCCCCCAAAATTATGAAGTATTAATCCCTCAAGATTCTGATGAGGTTCGAGTCCTTCCAACACATCCTCATGGTTATTGTTAGACTCTCTAAGGTCTTTGTCCCAGTGAAATTCCAACTCTTGAACATCTGATTTTTCTAACAGTTTAGCCTTCTTTGCATCTTCCTTGTCCTTCACGTTCTGTAGCTGGTAAACCTTTACTCTACCTTTTAGCTTGCTTAGGCTACCCAATTCTTCAATTCTACGGCCATTCTCCTCGCCCACAATAAAGAATGGTAATGTTTGCAAAGACATTAGTTGTCCTAACTTCATTGGCACCAACCGATTTTTAATGGTATCTTTCCGATAAAAAGAGAGGACTAACTTGCTCATATTGGTCAACAGATAAAAATGTCTCAAGCTAACCAATTTGTGGAAATCTGTTGGAAGCTCTTTTATAGATTGTGGTAGTTTAAGTGTCTCCAAATTGTACAATTTTGTGATACAATTTGGGATTTCCACAATAGAAGACTCAGAGATGTCAAGAAACCTTAAATGTTTGGACTCACATATTGAGCTTGGCAGCTCTCTCACGCAAGATTTTGCTAAACGCAGGGCACGAATACGTTTAAAATATTCGATGTTTTGGGGAAGATCTCCGGTTGAAAATAGAGTTCTCAATTTTCCAGCATTTTCTTGTGAAATGCTTAACCTTCTTCTAAGCGACAAATGTTGAACATTGGGGTTAATATTAAACTCATTAGTTTCCAAAGTCAAACAGTTGCCCTGCGAGACATGCACTGCAAGATCATGTACAAGATCATGCATCTTGCAAGCTATGATATTGTTATACTCATCGAGTTGCACTTCCTGGAATAACGAATTACGCAATAAAGTATTAAAATACTCGTTGCCTAACTCTTCCATTTCTACCTTGTTTCTTGAAGAAGGATGAAGATATCCTAGGGCCATCCAAAGTTGAATCAGCTCATTCTTTAAAATGACTTCGGCCTTTGGGAAAATACAACAGTATGCAAAGCATTGTTTCAAAGATGGTGATGGTAAATAGTCAAAACTAAGGCTCAACACAGGTAGGATGCCGTTATCATTTTCTAGTAAACTCCATGTTTCACTCTTCTCAATAGACTTCCATTCTCTTTCATCTTCCTTTGAGTACAGTAAACCTCCCAATGCATTTATTGCTAATGGCACACCCTTACACTTTGCTACCATTCTTCTACCGATATCCACTAGAGTTCGAGTTTCTCTTGGTCCTCCATCGGCAAAGGCTCTATTCCGAAACATTGTCCAACAATAATCCTCCGATAGTGTCGTCAGCTTATGGGTGCAGGACTTGGATGTTCGCATTGCTAATAACACTTCCTTGCTACGGGTAGTAACTAAAACTTTGCTTTCCTTTGAGCCACCTATGCCAATCAAAGAATTTTCTAGCTCCACCCATAAATTTGGATTCTCATTCCAAACATCATCTAATACAAGCAAGTATTTTTTCCCATTCAATTTTTCTCTAAGCTTCCTCACTATTCCTTCCCCATTTTGTGTATCAGATTTATCTCCAGTAAGAGATTCCACCATCTCATTCAATAACCTTTCTACCTTGAAATTATCAGATACACAGATCCACATCCTATTCTTCTCACCAAATTCCCTCAAAACTTCCGCTTTATTGTAAACTACCTGAGCAAGAGTTGTCTTGCCTAGGCCAGCCATTCCTACTATGCCAATGACTGTAGAATCACCTTCCACATTGGAGGCAAGTAACATATCTATCACTACCTTAACATCACCCTCCCTCCCCACAACTTCTGTATTACCTATAAAAGGTAGAGTCTTCCGGAATTCCCTAGGTTCATTAGAAGCACTTATGATTTGCTCAGCTGGTCTAAGACCAATATTAGTTGCGTGTTTCCAAATTTTTTCTAACTGTCACTACAAGAAAAATCATAATTTGCGAGGAATGGAAATCGTCATAAATGGCACACTTTTCCTCCCCAATGGTATAGGCGAGGAAAATATTTTGTCACCAGTTTTGTCGACAAAGGGTTGTTGCAGAAGGTCACATGGCGAGGAAATAAGACTTTCCTCGCCTATAATGAGTTTTTGACGACGAAATAATTTCCTCTCCTATATTGAGTTTTGGCGAGGAAATATTTTATCTCCTATATTGATGATTTTTTGTCGATAATTCATCAATTTCCTCGCCAATAATGATAGAAATCGGTCTTGAAAAATTACATAAGCGAGGAAACTTTTCGTCGACAAGTAATTTAATTTAAATATTATAAAATTACATAGGCGAGAAAACTTTTCGTCGGCAAATAATTTAATTTAAATATTATAAATTTACATAGGCGAGGAAAGTTTTCGTTGGCAAGTAATTTAATTTAAATATTATAAAATTACATAGGCGAGGAAATTTTTCGTCGGCAAGTAATTAATTTTAAATATTACAAAATTACATAGGCGAGGAAATTTTTCGTCGTTAGAAAGCTTCTTAGAGAAACCTCTTTAGTGAGAAAAAATTTCGTCACCTAAAGAATATATATGAGGAGTATAGGTGACAAAATAAATTGTGTCACACATTCCTTTCAGAATACAATCCTGTTCATTTTAAAATTCAATAGATATCAAACAAAAACCCTGTATTACATTACATTTCACCAAAATAACTAACATATATTCATAAACCTTTAGAATATTTAGTATTCTACACCAATTAGTTCATCCACCATAGGATCTAATGCATCCATGTTCGAAAGACAAAAAGTCAAAAATAATCAAAGTAGACCATATCATGTTCTTATCATATGCATCATCCAAAAAGAAGACCCAAACTTCATAATAATAATAAAAAAAAGAACAGGTCGTCACATATTGATATATCCAGAAAAGAAGTCTTCAATGAAAACCATATACTCTCATCTTTCCCACTATCCAACCTTCTGCCTATTCAATCTGCAAAACATCAAACAAGATTACAAAATATTGTTACGATTTTGTTAATAGAATAAGGAAATTTATGTAAACTCAGCAAATATAACGTATTTATGATTTTACAGAGGCAAAATGTTGCTCGTCGCTCGAAGAATCAGTAAGTCGGGCACTTCGTGGCCCGAAAACGACTAAAATTGAGCCATCGGCATGCCAAACTTTACTCCACTGCAATTTTCTTGACTTGTATGGCTCATGCAAGTCATATTATGTATTTATGATTTTAGAGAGGCAAAATGTTGCCCGTCGCTCGAAGAATCAGTAAGTCGGGCACTCCGGGGGCCGAAAAACGGCTAAAACCAAGGCGTCGGCAGGTCAAATTATGCTATGATGGTATCTTCTTAACTTACATGGCCCAAAACAGTTACATTAAGTATTTATGACTTCAAAGAGGAAAAATATAGCTCGTCGCTCGGGAAATTGATGAATCGGGTACCCCGGGGGCCGAAAAACGGCTAAAACCAAGGCGTCGGCAAGTCAAATTATGCTCTGATGGTATTTTCTTGGCTTACATGGCCCAAAACAGTTTTATTAAGTATTTATGACTTCAAGGAGGCAAAATATAGCTCGCCGCTCGGGAAATTGATGAATTGGGTACCCCGGGGGCCGAAAAACGGCTAAAACCAAGGCCTCGGCAAGTCAAATTATGCTATGATGGTATTTTCTTGGCTTACATGGCCCAAAACAGTTATATTAAGTATATATGACTTCAAGGAGGTAAAATATAGCTCGTCGCTCGGGAAATTGATGAATCGGGTACCCGGGGGCCGAAAAACAGCTAAAACCAAGGCGTCGGCAAGTCAAATTATGCTCTGATGGTATTTTCTTGACTTACATGGCCCAAAACAGTTATATTATGTATTTATGACTTCAGGGAGGCAAAATATAGCTCGTCGCTCGGGAAATTGATGAATCGGGTGCCCCGGGGGCCGAAAAACGGCTAAAACCAAGGTGTCGGCAAGTCAAATTCTGCTCTGATGTATTTTCTTGACTCGGATGGCTCGTACAGGCCACGTCATGTATTGGTGACTTTATGGAGGTAAAATATCGCCCGTTGCACAAGAAATCGACAAATCGGGTGCTTGGAGGCTCGAAAACGGCTAAAAATCATGGCGTTGGCATACCAGATTTTGTTCCACTTCAATTTTCTTGATTTGGACAGTTCAAAAAATTCACGTTATGCACTTGTGACTTTACAGAAGCATCATATTGCCCGTTGCTCAAAATTGGATGATTGGATACTATGAAATCCAAAATAGGCTTAAAAACGAGGTGTCGGCGTATCGGGCCATGCTCCACCACTGTTTTCCCACATTGGATGGTTGCCCGAATAAATATTGAGTATTTTTAGCCTACTGGAAGCATCGTTTCACCTACGGCTCGAGAAATCATTGATTGGACGCTTCAAAATCCAAAAAATGGCCTAACAACAAGGCGTTGACATGCCAAATCCCACTCTGCTGCAATTTTCATGATTTTGATAGTTCACACAAGTCACTTTATGCACTTGTGACTTTATGGAAGCATTATATCGCCCGTTGCTCAAAAATTTGATGATTGGATACTATGAAATCCAAAAAAGGCTTAAAAATGAGGTGTCGGCGTATCGGGTATGTTCCACTACTGTTTTCTCACATTAGATGGTTCCCCCAAGCCATATTGAGTATTTTTGGCCTACTGGAAGCATCGTTTCACCTACGGCTCGAGAAATCATTGATTGGACGCTTCAAAATCCAAAAAATGGCCTAAAAACAAGGCGTCGACATGCCAAATCCCACTCTGCTGCAATTTTCATGATTTTGATAGTTCACACAAGTCACTTTATGCACTTGTGACTTTATGGAAGCATTATATCGCCCGTTGCTCAAAAATTTGATGATTGGATACTATGAAATCCAAAAAAGGCTTAAAAATGAGGTGTCGGCGTATCGGGTATGTTCCACTACTGTTTTCTCACATTAGATGGTTCCCCCAAGCCATATTGAGTATTTTTGGCCTACTGGAAGCATCGTTTCACCTACGGCTCGAGAAATCATTGATTGGACGCTCCAAAGTCCAAATATGGCCTAAAATGAAGCATTAACTTGCCGGATTGCATTCTACTGCCATTTTGTCAGTTTGAATGGTTCACACAAGCCGCATTGGGCATTTATGACTTTTTGGAAGTGTTTATTTGCATGTTGGCTAAAAAGTTCAAAGATCGGACCCTTTGAGGCCCGAAAATGGCCCAAAAACGGAGCCGCCGACATGTCAAAACATTTCACGCCACTATTTCTGTCATTTGGTCCATTCGCACGGGTTACATTACTTATTTATGACTTGGAGGAAGCATCGTTTCGCGCCCCAACCAACAAATCGGGAATTCGGTACCTTTAAGCCCGAAAACGGCCTAAAACAAGGCACCGGCGCGTCAAAACTCCTTGTAAGGCTATTTCTTTGATTTGGGCTATTCAAACAGGTTATATCATCAGTTTATGACTTGGTGATATCGTTGTTTTGTGCATTTGTCAGCAGATCAAGATTCGGATACTCCACAACAATAACAACAACAATAACATAACCCATTTAGTCCCCAATAATTGGGGGTATGGGCGGGGGATGGATAGGATACTCCAAAGACCCAAAAAGACCCGAAATAGCACCATTGGCATGTCCAAACTCATTCCGTTGCGAATTCCCCGAGTTATTCCACTCACACAAGTTTTATCATGTATTTATGACTTGGGGGAATTAATGTTTCCAGACATTTGGTAAAAATTCAATGATCGGATGCCTTCACCCCTGAAAACGGCCTAAACGGAGGCATCGGCTTGTCAAAACTTGTTATAGTGCTATTTCTATACTTTGGTCCACTCACATGAGTTATAGTTTCTTTTTCCATATTTCAGAATGTTAATTTGCTTTTGGGATGTACTTGGATACATTTGGAATTGATTTGGTTGGAATTTGGTAATTGATGGATATGTTTGTGTGTTTTTAAGGAGTTTGGATGGAATATAGACATCAAGAAAATTGAGCTCATAAGACTAAAAAGCAGTAGAAAATAGGAGCAACTAAAATATCAAAAGACTAAGTAGAAAGCAGAAAATAGCAGCCAAAATAAATCACCCACCAACGTCGTTTTCAGCTAATGGCTCGTTTTGCGGCTGTGCAGATTGTAAGGCCTGAGTATCCATGTCCTGAGTATCCGTATCCATGTTAGGTTGTGGTGTAGATCGGGTGGGCCTTTCTGAGACCTACAAACATACAATACAAAATGCACAAGCATAAATATAAAATGTGTGATTCATAAATATAAAATGTGTAAAAAGCACAAATAAGAAACTTGTATGCGCTGGGTAAAGATTTTCCACTTTTGAAGAGGTTTGATATATAGTTGCTCGATTTGCATTTTCCTTTCATAAGCTATGCACGCTCACTGAGCTACACACATGGTTTGTATCATTTGTTGATTGGAAATGTTTCAGGTATCCTTGAAACCTTCCCTCGGAGGACAATCACCACTGTGAATTTATTTCCAGTGGCTAACAAATTGGGCAAAGTTTCTCATACTTCGACTTGAAGTATGGCCCTGATGATGTCTCGGATCCTCACATCTATGGAATTATTTCCAGAAAACTCTGGTTTAGTCAAGGAGAGATCCCTAAGAAGTTTGATTCCATGTGGGTTAATACTCCTCTGTATCACTTAGTTATTTCATGATGTCCTCATATACCAAAGAATAGAAAGAGGTAGACAAGTTAAAAGTACAGAGTATTTTCCAATTTTTGTGAAGGGCATTATTATAGTCACGATGAAAAGTGTCATAGCTGTGAAAAGAGTCATAAGATGATTAGGTGATAAATATCTGGGTAGAGTGAAATGGAAGGGGATTATGATCAATAATTTGTCTAGATAATACATCTAGTGAGAAACTAAATGCAAAGCCAAAAAGGAAAATGAGAAAGAAATACAATAGTTTGTCTAGATATGAGTTCAAGACAGCCAAATACACCCACCCATCAGAAGAACATATTAAACAATTGAGTACCATTTGTAGCTCGATCAGCTTGAAGCTTCCATCAAAAAGCCATTAATTCCTTTAGCATCCTCATAGAGAAACACCACCAGTAGCAATATCATCCACCAAGCAAACAGTCTAGACTCCAAATGGTATCCATTATCAGCAACTATCAGCAAATACCAGACATGAACCACCCTCCCATTTAACACCACTTAAGATTTGGTAACAATTGAAGCATCCCAAAATTTAATAGTAGTAAAGTAACATCATTTCAAAGGCAGCAGCATATCAGCACCAATCCAAGAGTCAATATCAGAGCAACAACAAGCCACGCATGAGTACCAAGAGACAAACCCAGCATAATAACGGACCAGAAACACTTATGACTTGAACAAACCTTTAGATATATCCCAAAATCCATACCCAAAGAACTAATATTATCTCAGACTCATCCCCAGCTGCTCAACCCAAAATTCACATCTACCACAGATTCTTTCCAATCCCAGGATACCCCATATACACAACAGACTAGATTTTTAGTATGCCATATATTCCAAGACACTATTTCAATCATTTTCTTCATATTCAGTACATCCTCCTCCTCCAGATCAACGCCAAATGTTTTTCCTACCATCAATGTGGATTGAAGTTCCCCATTTATAAGATCAATCTTCTGCCTTACAGCTTGTTTTAACCATTGGTCCATTACAGCTTGTTTTCTTTTGTCTGCTTCCGTACTTTGTATAAGGGTACCCCGTTGTTGGCATTTTCCTGTAATCTGTTTACTTAGGTTTTCAGACTCTGTATCTATTGCATTCATCTCTTTCATGTTTAAGATTCCAAATGCATCTTTCCTTATTTTGTATATGTTTTGTGTAATGGTCTTTCTTACTACCGTTTTGTGTGCACTTTATGCTACATTTGTCTAAAGACTCACTTCTGCAAATGCTTTTGGTATGGTTAGTTGGGTGCTGACTGAATAGGTGCCTTAAAATTCTAATGGAGTATTTTGGACAGTGATGCTACACTAGAATAATAATGCAGTTAATACAACCGTGTGCAAAATGCGAACGATTTTATCATGTGATGCGTCCTACAAAATTCTATGCTCTTTATGGCAGCATATTTCTATAAGACAGGATTGTTTGGAAATTTCCCTTAATCCTTAGTTCCCTGTTTTTATTTTGATTTTTAACGAGTCAGGCCAAGGAACAGGTGAAGGGAAAAAGGCTTTGTACCATTGCAACTACTGCAACAAAGATATTACGGGGAAAATATGTATCAAGTGATCTAAATTCATGTTTAGATCAAATTTTGTTTGTAAATTTTTGATGATATTGGAATAAATTATTTGGTAGCATAGGACATCTCATGTTGGATTGGTCCAACAAATGCTTTGAGTTAAAAGATACATGCTATTGCATAACGTGAACCCGATTGCATAACGTGCATGCAATTGGATCTACTACTACATGTCAAATTGCAAGGAGGCCTAAAGAATCAACTAATGAATGATAAGTTCAGTGATTCTAACTCCCTCGTTCCATCATTATTTACCCTCTTTTGGGATTTTTTTTTTTTACCTACGCACCAAGATGGATCCATCAGCAGCCAAAGTAAAAAATTAAAGACTAGTCCAACAAAATCTATCGCAGATTCCTTAGCCACAGATTGTGAGAATGACACTATAACTAACTAACAAACAAACAATAACACAAATATATATATATATATATATATATATATATATATATATATATATATATATATATATATATATATATATATACACACACATAATAAAATACTCATTCTCAAAAGTAGTAGCATTTTATAATCCTTGACAGTGTGTTCTGGCCCCATAATACATTGTTTTGACGCAAATCGGACCACTTTTAGGGGGATTTAGCTTTTAAGTAAAAAAATTGTTTCATAACTACCCAAATCGAGTAAGACTTTTGCTTCGCAATCAGTCTTACGACTCCCACGAGAATAACAAAGACTTAAAAATACATAGTGTCATTCTGGTTCCAAACTTCCATATAAACCAAGTAGATGAAACTATTTCGCAAAAAAAAAAAAAATCACTTTAGCTGAAGAAGACAGAGATAGAATTAAGAGTGGGGTGAAGATAAACCTCGATTTCCAAGAATGTCTGGCGCGAGAAGCTCACGTTGCAGCCCACATTGTCAATTTCGGAACTTAGGGTTATGGCTACTCCAGTTGCTGTCTCGGTAAATAAAGAGAGGACCAGAGGAGAAATTTTTGGAGAAGAAAAGAACAGCGTCGTGCCTCAGCCTTTTATCGAACAATCTGCTTTAGGGCTCCATATATTGTGCTTCTATTGAGAGAGGGATTGCACATCACCGATGACCAAATCACTATTGGTTCTGGAAGTATTACTTGGACCCTTGGGGTTGCCCTATTGGAAGCTGGGAGAGATTTGCTCAGCGAAGAGGGAAAGATCGGAGAGATTTGCTCAGCGTAGCAGAGGACCACATTGTCGATTTCGGAGAGATTTGCAGAGGTTCGCAGTTATGAAATACTCCAGATGATCGGAGAGATTTGCTCAGCGACGAGGAGGTCGATCGATTTCTAAACAGCGGACCACATTGTCGATTTCGGAGTTGGGGACTCTTCGTGCCTTTTTTCTTTTTAGCTGATGTAAAACTCTCCCAAGAATAAGTTGTACCTTTTAATTTTATTTTAGAGATGAAATTTTTCCTCACCCATTAGATTGGTATCCCGCCAACCTAGCAGATTTTTTTTCAAACAGTCCAAGTTTCCCGGTTAAATTTTGGAAGCTAACCCGGACAAAATATTTCCTCGCCTTTGTATCCAAGTTTAATGGCGAGCAAAAGAATTTCCTTGCCTATAATAAAAGTCTAGCGAGGAAATATTTTGTCGCCTTTGTGTCCCAAAAAATTTTCCCACAGGATAATTTTGCGAGGAAAAATAAAATTCCTCGCCATTGTTGGTCTTTTTGCGAGGAAAAATAAAATTCCTCGCCATTGTGAGATCATTAGTGAGGAATTATTTCGTCGTCCAATTCGGACAAGTAAAATAATTTAAAAAGAAATTTCGGTCCATACAAATTAACGAGGAAAATATTTCCTCGCCCATTGTGAGTTCATTAGTGAGGAATTATTTCGTCGTCCAATTCGGCCAAGTAAAATAATGTAAAAATAAATTTCTGTCCGTACAAATTAACGAGGAAAATATTTCCTCGCCCATTGTGAGTTCATTAGTGAGGAATTATTTCGTCGTCCAATTCGGCCAAGTAAAATAATGTAAAAAAAAGTTTCGGTCCTTACAAATTAACGAGGAAAATATTTTCTCGCCCATTTTGAGTTCATTAGTGAGGAATTATTTCGTCGTCCAATTCGGCCAAGTAAAATAATGTAAAAATAAATTTCTGTCCGTACAAATTAACGAGGAAACATTTTCCTCGCCCATGGTGAGTTTTTCAGTGAGGAATCATTTCGTCGTCCAACGGATTTCAAGGTTTCGCGCTCCCGGGGACCGTATGGAGGGAGCATATTAGCGAGGAAAATTATTATTTCCTCGCCTAAACTTTCGTTTGTCCACTCTTTTAGAGACGAAATAATAATTTTCCTCGCCCATTTAGTAATTTTAGCGAGAAAATAAAATTTCCTCACCTTAAATTTGCTTTCCCTATAAATTAGTGACGAAATATGATTTTCCTCACAAAAAAGACACAATTGGAGACGAATTTTATTTTCCTCACCAGTATTTCCTCACAAATTATCACTTTTCTTGTAGTGCGTGTATTTATGTCCTTGATCTTCTCTGCCATCTCTAACCGAAATGAAATTGGATTAGACAGGGAGATTACATTGCGCACCTTGTTCATCATTGAGTCTTGTACCTCAATCTTTCTTCGAAGAGCTTCGTAGGCCAATTCATCCAGCAAATCCTCCGCATCGCAAATAACGGCCTTCAGATTCTTTAGCCACACCAGCATAGTAGCTGATGTTTTCTTTCGGTTCTGATCAGCATCATGTAACAAAGCATGAATGATTTCTAGAGTTTGACTGAGGTCTTCAAGGTCTTCCGTGAAACTGCTTGCAAGGTTAATCTGGTTGTTAATCTTATTGCTAATAAGATCTTTTGCTTGGGAAAGCAAGCTTTCGACGATTCCCTCGGCTGCAGAGATGAGAAAAGCCCCAGCCATGTCTTTCTTATGACGACAGAAATTGGGAGTGAACAGAAATGGTTGGTGAACAATTAGCAAGAGAACACAAGAGAAGAGGGAAGGGGGGTTGTGATTTGTGAATACAAGAGAAAGGATTATTATATGAAAGAGTAGGATATGAAGTTCAGTTAAGTTTTAACTATTAGGTGTCTAATGTCTTGGTCATTGCCAGGTATTTTCGTGGTAATATCTTTTACTTTAGGGAATCTACTTCCAC